>JARQST010000394.1:113580-132099 GCA_030142225.1 Pachycephus smyrnensis
TCATCATCAGCAATGCTGGGCGATCTGGATTTATCGGCTGGTTCTTTTTCTTCCGGTTTATCAGCAGCAATGCTGGGTGATCTGGATTTATCAAGAGGTTGTTTCTCTTCTGGCTTATCACCAGCAATGCTGGGCGATTTGGATTTATCAACAGGTTCTTTTACTTCTGGCTTATCACCAGCGATGCTTAGTGATCTAGGTTTATCAAGAGGTTGTTTTTCTTCTGGCTCATCATCAGCAATGCTGGGCGATCTGGATTTATCGGCTGGTTCTTTTTCTTCCGGTTTATCAGCAGCAATGCTGGGCGATCTGGATTTATCAAGAGGTTCTTTCTCTTCTGGCTTATCACCAGCAATGCTGGGTGATCTTGATTTATCAAGAGGTTCCTTTTCTTCTGGCTTATCATCAGCAATGCTGGGTGATCTAGATTTATCAAGAGGTTCTTTTTCTTGTAGTTTATCACCAGCGATACTGGGTGACCTTGACTTATCGATGTTGGTATCAGTCTCATCGATAACTGGTTTTACATCCAGTCCTCCCGATGCTACCGTAATTACTTCTTCTGGTTTAATAGTCAGACTAGTAGGAACTTGTGGTTTCTGGTCTGCCTTCTCGGCCAGTAATGGTTTCTCCTTTTCGGACGGGCTTGGCGTACGAGATTTATCTTCTGCTTTTTCACTGACGATACTCGGCGATCTTGACTTAACTTCCATTTTTGCCTGTGTTTGTAAATCTGTAACTTTCAGATCTTGCAATTTTTCATCGACTGGACTAGGAACTTTGGTTTTATCTGCTTCGGTTGGTTCCTCAATTAGAGTCTTACCTTCCACTTTATCCGCTACAAAAGTTTCTTTGACTACTGATTCCATTACTGATGGAGTTTCTTTGATATCAGATTTTACCGCAGATTCTCTAATTTCGACCTTCTCCACCGGAGAAACTTCTTTTATCTCGGATTTATCTAATGGAGAAACTGTCTTCGTTTCAAATGTATCTACCAGAGTTGCTTTTGTGATTGAAGGTTCCTTTGTCAGAGGAATTTCCTTTTCGACGGATGATATTTCTTTAATTTCAGGCTTTTCTGGAGAAGTTTCTTTGCGCTCCAGTTTTTCTGTTGAAGGAACTTCAGAGATCTTCTCAATGGGAGAAATTTGTTTCTCTTCCGGTTTTTCTGTCGAGGAGGTTTGTTTGACTTCAGGCTCCAGAACTGAAGGACTTTCCTTTTCATCTAATTTTTCGACCGGTGAAACGTCTTTAGTTTCCATTTGCTTTATAGAAACTTCTTTTACCTCAGTCTTTTCACTTGTAAATGCAGTTTTTTCTGCTTCTGAAGATACGACTGCTGGCATTGGTTTATACTCAGGCTTGCCAATAGGTGATTTTGCAAAAATTGTTTCAGCTGGAGAAACGTCCTCCGATAGAATAGACTCTGGCGACTTTAAACCTGTTATCTCAGTCGGTTTTTCGAATTTTTCTATGGATTTGTCTACCGGGGATTTCGGTTTCTCGCTTGGCATATCTACTGGTTTGACATCGTCAAGAGATTTAGGTTTTTCCGCTATTTCGGCAGATTTTTCCGAAATATCCTCATGTGGAGTATCAATGGAAGTTTTCGATGGTTTCACTTCTTCAAGTTTTGTAGGCAATTTCTCATCAATCTCCGTTTTCAATTCTTCGACTGGAGATTTTGGTTTTTCCAATTTTTCGGGTTCCTTGGAAAGTTTCTTCTCCACTAACGCTTCACCACCTTTCATCTCGACCGGCGATACTTTTTCCAAAATTTGAGTAGATTTTGACTCTGGTGTTTCTACAGCGAAAGATACTGGTATAGATTTATCTATACTTCTTGGTGACTTTTCTAAACTATCTTCTAGGTCCTGCGAGTCTCTCTGAGCAATAGGCGACTTGTCCAGACTATCTTCCGGCGTAATTTTGTCGGTATCTCGAATATCCGGTGTGGACTTTCCAGAAATACTATCCCTTTCCGGCGTGCTCTCTCCGGAGCGCAAAGAGTCCTTATCAAGCACTAAAGAGTCCTTGTCAGGAGTCGATTTCTTTGAGACATCTTTCAAAGAGTCATCAGGCGTCAACGCCTTAGTAAATGTGATACTTCCCGTTGCGCAGATTACCGTTTCCTGTCCGCCATCTTCGCTACTGGCAGTCACAACCATTCTGCGCACTGTAGTATCATCTTTGGACAAAGTTTCATCGAGGACCTTTGATTCTTCTCCTAAATCTTTTTCCTCTGGAATTTTAGCTTCTTCCGGTGATTTTGGGATGCTTCTTTTGGAACGTGCAGTATCCTCTACAGGAGTCTCACGATCCTTCTCAATTTTAGTTACTTCAACAATTTGTTCCTTTGGTTCTGATTCTATAGCGCGTCCTGTGGCATCTGCCAATTTTGTTTCTGGCAGCGTCTTGTCTGCTGCTTCTGTAACATCCTTTACAGGAACTACGTCGTCCTTCTTCTGGTCTTTCATAATTGGTTCTACTGCTTGAGGAGCTTCTGGACTCGCCGGAGCCTTGATGTCCTTCAGAATTTCTGAAATATCCATGGATAATCTCTTTTCAGAGATTTTATCCTTTGAATCCTCAGGGACTTCTTTCTCCTCCAGTACCACGTCCTCCGTTTTGTCTTGTAGAGGAGACACTGTATCCTTTGGAATTTTATCCTCTAGATCCTTAGGCTTTTCCTTTTCTGTCAGGACATCAACCTTCTCCGTGACATCTGCTGAACTCACAACCTTTTCGAGTATTGCTTTATCTTCCAAGGGTTCCTTCAAATCGTCCTTTGTTACCTCCTTTTTCTCTGGAAGGACCTCAGTATCCTTAATTTGTGTTTCCGTGACCTTAATGTCTGTGACGTCTTTGTGGATTTCTTCGGCTTCCTCAAAGACCTCAGATTTGCCGGGCTTAACGGACTCAGCTGTTTCTTCGATGACCTCCTTGACGTGATCCTTCAGGTCAACCTTATCTTTGTCGACCTCAATTTTCTCTTTTGCAGTATCCTTAGCGGCGTCGATTTCAGGGACCTCGTGCTTATCATCGATAAGTTCTTCGACTTTAATGTGTTCAGGTTTAACCTCGGCAGTCTTCTCCTTGGCCTCATCCAAATATTTCTCTGTAGTATCAACAATATCGGAGACCTCAGAAGTGTCTGAAAGGACCTCTGCCTCTTTGACCACATCCTCGACCTTCTTGATATCTTTAATAACCTTCGAAATTTTTTCATCAGCCTCAACAACGTCACTCGCTTCGTCCTCAACAGCCTCTTCAACCTCGTCCTTAGTTTTACTAGGAATTTCCGAAGGAAGAGATCCTGCGGCAGTAACGGGAACTTCATGTACCTTGTATTCCTGTTCAACGGCCTCAAAATCATCCGCAAGATCCTTTTCTTGATCTTTAAGATCCTTGAGGTCTTTTTTGTCCTTTAACGGAATATCTTTGTCATCCTTCAGAATTCCGGAAACAGAATCCTTCGAAGGAATACTGACAAATCCATCAACAATTTTATCCTCTTCAACGTCCTTGCCATTTACTAAGTGGATATCCACCTTCTCATCAAGGACTTCATCGAGGATGGACTTTCTCTTCTCCTCCTTAGCTACGACTACGGGTACACCTTCATCCTTCTCTAGAATCAAGGATAATTCTTCATCCATCACGTCCAGGACCTTCTCCCTCGTTAATTTGCGCTTAACAACAATTTCTTCAATGATTTCGATAACTACTGTTCTTGGTACCGACATCTTGATGGAAATTTCTTCAACGATACTAATAGTTATCCTGATTCCTTTAGTTATATATTCTTCAATAATATACTCCTCGATCTGAATCCTCTTTAGAAGAGGAACGGATCCATCCTTATAAACCTGTTCGTCGAGGACATCCTCCCTCGGGATACCCTTCTTAACGATAATCTCTTCAATTATATAAATAACACGTTCTCTAGGTACGCCCCTGACGACAGTAATGTACTCAATGATCTCAACGGTGATCCTGGTTCTCCTGGTGACAATCAATTTCTCGATGACCTCCTCGAGCTTGTCCTTACTGGACAGAACCTCCTTGATTTCAGAGGGTAACTCCTTGAACCCTGTCTCGAATTCATGTTCGTCTGTTTTCTCAGGTGCGAATTTAGGTGAGGTCGGTGCAGAGTCAGGTGTCACCATAACGACCTCGGCCTTACCAGGTGAGAGCTTCTGTTGGAAGAGTATTTCGGGCTCTTCAATTTTGTCCTCCTCGTCTTCAGGTTCCTCGTCCCTCTTCACTTCTTTCTTAGTGAAGGATTCCTCCAGACCAGCTTCCATGACGTCGACCTTGCCTGCAAGGTCGTCAATCGATTTATCCTTATCGTCAATAACACTTCGTTTTTTCCTAGACGAGACCTCATCCTTAGCCAGCAATTCTTCACAAATGTCCTTTGCGTCTTTTCCAGTATCCTTAATTGGTGAGGTCACGTCTGTTCCTTTATCCTTTATGACCTTAATGCATGGCTCTTCCTTTACTTCCACACCGTCCGCTCTCTCATAGGCTGGCAAAGGATGAGCAATGCCACCCTGTAACATCTCTTCGATTTCCTCTTGGGGAGGTAATTCCTCGGTTATACCCACTTTTTTGGGCATGATCACGTCCTCGAGGACAGGCTTGAGCTCTTTGACCTCTTTAGCCTCAGGGAGCCCTTTGGTGTCCTTAAGGTCACTGATTTCTTTTTCTTTTTCGTGCAGCCCTTCAGGTGTATCCTTATGCACTTCCTCTTGAGGTTTGTCCTGAGCTTTAGGCGCTTCCTGAGTTTTGTCCTCGGTGACCTTATCCTCGGGTTTATCAGCTTTATCTTTTTCTTGTAATTTCTCAGATTCTTGAAACAGAACTTTCTCCGAGAGGAAATCGTCATCCTTCAAGACCTCGGCGACCTTCTTCACGATTTCGATTACGTCTTTTGGTTTGTCGTCTATTTCGATACCAGCGGTACCAGCCAGGACTTCGCCAACGTCCCTGACAGCTCCCTTGACGTCTCTTATAGGACCTTCGAAGACCTCTTCTTCGAAGTCCTCAAGATCCTGACTCCTGGGAATATCGAACTTCACCTTCTCAGGCTCCTTGCCCTCCGGAGATGCTCCGTCGAGACGAGGTTGGATTTCCTCGAGTCTCTCTACGACACCAGCGAGGGTATCCTTAACGGCATCCTTAGCATCGATGTCCTGAGCTCTTTGTGCGATACCTTCCTGCTCGATTTTCTCCTCCAAAGACTCTAGGGAATCCCTAAGGCTGTCTTTGACAGTTTTAAATTTCTTTGAAGCCTCTTCGAGAAGTGCTTCGACCTCTTTCGCGTCCTCAATAGCCTCTTCGTCCTTGATGTCTTCGGCCTTAATTTCTGCCTTAGGTAATACTTCCTTGACTTCGTCAGCCTTAATTTCCGTCACGGCTTGAACCGCAGGTTCAGGCTCGACCTGAGTTAAATCAACACCGACCTCTTTCCTGACGGTGTCCTGGATCTCTTCCTGAAGGAAAGCTGCGGTATCCTTTATCGCAGCAACCTTAACGTCCATGACCTTAGGCACAGCCTGTTCGAACAATTCAGGCTTCTCGATCTTGCCCACCTTAGGGAACATCTTTTCCATATCGACTTCTTCTTCGACAGTCTTCTCCGGTGGTTTAATCTCCTCGAAGATGGCTTTCTCTTGAGGTTTGACCTCCTTAGGTGAGCTTGATTTCGAACTGGATTTCTCCTCATCCTTCTCAGCATCCCTCTTCGATTTTCCAGTGAGTTTATCGATGCCCTTTTCAAATCTATCGGCAACTTTACCGAAGAAGCTGAAGACACCTTTTTGCTCTTTGACTGGTGGAGTTTCTGGTTCCTTAAGTTCCTGGGGCGCAGCGACCTGGACCTTCTCTTCCTTGTCCTTCTCGAAGTCTTCCATCCTGTACAATTTGGGGTCAACTTCTTCATGAACCGGAAGGTCAGCTACTTCATCAGGAGTCTTTACAATATCGCGCTGAAGTGCTGGAACACTTTGGCGCACATCGAATACTTTGACTTCAGGTTTGACCACGCTTGGGGTTGGTTGTGGGAAGATTTCTTTGACCTTAGGAGAAACCTCCTTCTCCTTGACCTCCTCCTTGGCATACTTCTCGTCGATGTCCTCCTTGATCTCATCCAGAGGGATTCTTTCATCCTCTGGAAGGGTTGGTGCCGTGGTGGTGGCACCAGACTCCAAAGTGGAGACCCTCTCTTGGGACTCTTCCAGTTTTTCTTGGATAGGTTCTTTTTGATCTACTTCAGGTTTGAGGTCTGTGTCGGTAGTCTTTTTCTCGGAAGAATCAAACTTGTCAGGACTCAGGCTGGATGGCTCCTTGGTGATGTCCTCACTATCCTTTTTACCGGAGTCATCCTTCTCTTCTGTTTTTTGCACAATTTCTGTAGCCGAAGCAATTATGCCCTTCAGCTCCTCCTCTAATTGCTCCTTGTGCTCTGGGGAAAGGTCCTTCTCAGATTCCTGATAACCTTCAAGCACAACCTCATCCTTTTCCGCAGCGAACTCCAATCTCTTCTCTGGTATCTCATCCTTCTCCTTCTCTTCAGCTTCTTCCTTGACCTCGTCCTTAGCCTCGACAATAGCTTTGACCTTCTCGGACTCGACCTCATCTAGAAGATGCTTCTGCTCGCCCTCGCAACTTATTACGGAATCCTCATTGTAAATCTCCTCCTTCTCCACAATCAAATACTCATCCTCCTCCGTGAGTTCCTGACTTTCTTTTCTCGAAGCGCCTTTCTTTGGCGCATCTTCGATTTCAGCAGTGACATCTTCCTCGGTCATGTCCTCATCCTTCTTGTCAGTAGCCTCAGCAGTGATCTCATCATCGCCTTCGAGATGATCATCCTTCCGAGCCTCTTCAATTCTCTCTGCCTTATTAAGAACAGCTTCGATCTCCTCTACTACTTCTCTCTCTTCCTTAAGGTCAGCCAAGACCTTACTCTCGATAGAATCCAAGGATAGATCTTCAGATTTCTCCACAAGCTTCACAACGGATTCGGGCTCGATCGCAGAAGGCGTCGAGACGGTTGAGGAATCTGTAGTGCCCTTATCGCCTTTCCTGACGAGTCCTCTGATAACGCCATCTTTTTCAGACTTCACAGAGGCCGTTGGAGTGCTTCTGGTTGATTTAGCCGGGCTACCAGGAAGTCTGGCCTTGCTGGGACTTGCGGGTTTTCCTCTACGACTAATGGACTTTCTCTCAGCTGGTTTTGGTTTAGCCAAGGCCCTTGATACACCTGTTCCTGTGGTAGTTCCTGCCGTAGACATCTCAATATGCTTTTGCGCGACGACCTTTCTATTATTGGCGTCCTTGGCGCTCTTGGCTGGCGTCGCAGACGACGGCTTGCTCGTCATCGTCCTGGAGATGGTCTTCGTGGTAGCTTTTGACAACTCAACTTTCGAGGCTGAACCATTCAGAGTCTTCTTTGGAGTAGTTGGGGAAGATTTAATGTCCTTCTTGTCCCCGGACGGTTTGCTCTTCTTCTCCACTAACTTAGTGCTCCTCACTTCCGGTTTGCTAGTCTTCACCGCGGGTTTTGCTTCCTTCACTTCTTTCTTCTTTGGCTCGGGTTTCGTCGCTTTGGCATCCTTAGCTAAGGCAGTCTTATCGATTTCCGTCTTGATGGCATCAGTCTTTTTCGTTTCGTCCTGCTTCTCAATCTTAACAGGATCCTTCTTCGCTTCCTTCTTTACCTCCTTCGCTTCCTTGACGTCCTTAACCTCCTTTAGCTCCTTCTCGATCTTTCTATTCTCAGCCACCTTCTTGGTCTTCACCTCGACCTTAGCAGGTTGCTTCGTAGGTATAACAGGCGTTGAACTCAGCATCTTCGGGGGCGACTCTTCCTTGGTCGGCTTAGACTCCATCTTCTCCTTCCTCATCTCTGTTATCTTCTTCGTCTCCTTCTCAATGGATCCTAATTTCTTACTAGGCTTGTCTTTCAGGGCTGCCAATGAGGTAGACGGTGACAGGCTCTTGGCTGAACATACAGGTTGTTTCAGGAAGTCAAGATGCTTCAGTCTTTCCAGGCCTTCGAAGATCTTGTTCTGAGGCGTTGATCCCGGGAAGAGGATCCTAGTGATAGTGTCTTCGGGATTGGCTGGCTGCCACACTAAAAGCGCGCAGATCGAGACTAGGTTTTGAATCGGGAAGATCAAATTATTCGAATCCTTTTTATGTGATCCTGCAAACAGCTTCGAGTCCGACGCATGCCACTTCGCCAGGAATTCACGGACCTCGCGACTGTCCTTGCTTGGACTAAGGACATACATGTCGAGCGTACCATGCCCGACCTTATGATAGAGGTTAATAGGTTCCGGATCCCGATAACAAGGATGCGCGCGTAGACCTATATGACGAAGATTCACCATCATCTCTTGACCAATGTCCGTGAGATTCAGGATCAAAGGATCAATGTCCTTGTCACCGTCCGGTGAATTCGCCTGTCTTCTCTCCTGCAAAAGATCATTTCCTCGCATCACAGTAACGCGAACAGAAAAAAAAGACCCAATCACAAACTCAAAATAATAAACTATGCTCCCTGTCCCTAGTCCAGAGATGATCATGACCTTACCACTAAGTTGCAGAAAAAGTGTCCAATCTGAGGATAGACGTGCATCTCCTTCTTCTTACGCAAAACGCTGGACATGCCACCGATATTGCTATTGTTGATCCTGGTGACCAAGACGGCGTCCAGTCTGTCAAGATGTCTGGCAAAGTCCCAAAAGCAGGCCTTCCTGGCGAAACCGCCGTCGACGAGCATGTTGAAGCCATTGATACCAAAGAGGGCGGCGTCGCCCTGACCGCCGGGGAAGACGTAGAGGGTTGGATGACTAAATCGGATATTACCGACAACGTCGGAAGGTTCCATCAGCTGATCCAAAGTCTGAGCCACTAGGTACTGTCCCAAGTAGCTGGTGAAACTAGTGATTGCCGGGACACCAGCTGTCAGTACGTCGTCAGGATTCACTCTCACCCTGCAGGACCTGGTCGTCAAAAAAATACACAAATCACTAAAACTCGCAAACCCACCCCTAATTTAATTACTGCTAATCGTCGTTACTCAAAATATCTTGAAAATATTTTTATTACGACATAATCCGCCTACGGACCATCGCCAAGGTCAATCTATACCTAGTGCAGGATTCCTTGGACAGCCGGCTGGTCGTCCAATCTCCAACTGCAGCGCAGTGTATATCAACGGTAACGCTATTTTCATATGCACGGAGAACACGTTGCACCTCGTGCTCGCTGAACGCATCCAAAAAGTCTGCAAGACTGAAGGTTCCATCCTGAAAAGTGAAAAAGGAAAAATGGCCGCTCAGAATAAGTCCGCAGTGTACGTGAACTGCGTCCAGCACGAGGCATGTGCATATACGTTATATATTATATAATGGCTGGCGTATCGCTTCTCTAATCTTTTATAATACTAATCGCAATGCGTATATTATGAATATATAGATATGCTAACGTTGTAATTTGTATATAATTGTTCGCAATTGACGAACCTGTAGTATCCAGGAACCATTACCGCTGAATGTGTAACCAGCGTGAATAATGTGTCGGTGCTTGGTGAAGCTTGCCAGAAGATTTCGAATACACTGTAGCAGTGTATTTGTCTGTGGGTGTATCAGTACTTCCGTTACGAGATTCTCCGTGGCGTATTGTATTAGTCGTTCGCCTGAAAGATTTAGATACCTTTTTCGTAATGATCGATTTCTCTCGGAAGAATTTTGCCACCCTTGAATCATATACGATTTTAGGTAGACGTCGTAAAGAGTATCGTTAAGAAAAAGACAATCTTTAAATTTCATCTTATTGGCGTTACTGATTTTTGTTGAAAGAAAAAAAATTCTTTTTGGGGGGGGGGGGGGGGGGAAATATCTATTTTGCTATTTTTTAATTAATTTTTTCTTTTAATTACCATTTCTGGCCTCCTCTCCTTCGGGTGCCTGCGCCACTAGTGCCTGCAATTCTTTTTCCAGATCCACGTGGCAGCTGTCCTTGTCCCAGGACAAGAATCCTGCAAGGGTAAGAATAAGGGATGATATATACTGAGACGGGGAAAAGAATTATTTTCAATGGAATAGGGGATGAATGCGCGAGTACCTTTGAGAAATAGCCAGAGGGCACACCCTGACCTTAAAGCCAACCAGGTAAGCAACCCCTCTTCCCCATCCCCTACCGACAACTCTCTTCCTCGTGCCCACTGACATTTTCAAAGGGATGTAGGTTAAACTCACGTTAGATACCAAAGCTGAAACTACCCCCCCTCCCCCCTCCCCTTCCCTAACCACAACCCCATTTAGTGGCATTTAGGTTACAGTTCAGTTAGAACGTGACAGTCATTCTTGAGAGTCCCTTGAATTACTTCTAACCTGAATCACGACCTCAACATTGTATACATTGTATTGGATGGTTCTATAGAGACAATGATAACTGGCACAAACGTCATTATCATTAAAACATATTATCGTGATAAATTCGCATTTTTTTATCATGCCACCCCTAATCTACTTTCTCATTAATCAGATGAATCCGCGTTTTATAATATCGTTATAATTTATACGGGGTATCTGTCCTTCCTGGCGAAAGCGTAAATTAGCTGGCTGTTTTACATAATCATTTACGGTATATCATTACGTAACGTGGGAAAAGTGCTAAAAAAAATATCTGCATTAAATCTGCCGAGTTTACGTCCGACCGAATTAAATTTCGATGATACTTTGAAATTTTAGTCAAAATTTATGAGGGGAAATTTTTTCTTATTATTTTAGGTTTTTCTTTTGTCTTGAAATAATCCAAAGACAAATTCGGGAAAAACTAAAGTCTCAGTTATCAGCTCAAGCCAGTTATCAGGATCAGTATTTATTTCTCATTTGCTCCACGGGCCGCAGCACAGTAGGTCATAACCATCTGTTACCGTATAAGACTTGCATAGGGGTGGCTTCTCAAAGCGAGGGGATGAGGTTGAGGTTAAGGTTAAGGTTAAGAAGATGATACCTGTCTCGACCGATTACGCTACCACTGATAAGACCAATTCTGACAAATGATTGATTCGGTTGAGTAACGATATTCCAACCCTTCAACCCCTTTACGCAGAAGGGTGAATTGGATAGAGAAATCAAGATCAGCCAGTAGGATTTTTAGTGATCCTAATTTTCGAAGTCCGAGGAAATTGGACAAACTGACCTTTTTCCGTCCGATGTAATTTTACGGGCTACGTTTAGAGGGGTTGGTCGTGAAGGGGTGGGTGCCTGTCGGGACGAATTACGTTGACATTGACTGATGTAATCAATAGGGGGTTGCGATATCAAGAATCGACCTCACGAATCCTAAAAAGAGAGAACTCGGAATGGCAAATTGGTAGTTTCGCAGGGGATGAAAAAAAAGCAGGAATACTTTGTTATCCCACCCCTTTATTACCCTCAGCCAGACATTTCTTACCTTTTATTACCAAATGGGCAATTACCTTTTTCTCTTTAGTTTTTTCTTTCTCTAATGGAATAAACCAATACCTAAATATTGGTACCATTAAAAAAAAGAAGTCACCCCTAATGCAGATTCGTATCAAAATATTTATTTGTAATAATAAAAAAGAAGATTTTCGAGGCTATAACAGCATCCCTCATTTCATTACCTATCCCCCACCCCCCACCCTACTCCACCCCCTTACAGGAACCACAAAGTACTTTACCTTGTCATTCCGTAATGTGAAATTCTGTTACAAGGGTGGTTTTGATCTTCCCCAAAGCGTTTCACACCCTCGGGAAACTACCGTACCCTACTGGACCACTGGGTCCGGTTTACGGAGGGTGTTTTTACCGTCAAAATTACTGCGGTGGGGCAATGAGTTTGGTAATTAGCGTAAATTAATTAGCAGCATCGGCTGGTTCTGGGGGTTGCTTAGGGCGGAGGTCGTGACGTCACAAGCACCGCACCCCCGTCACGTGGTTCTCACCAGCCGGGAATCGATCGGCCTCTTCATCCCCTGACCCGCCAACGTTCCAACCTCACCCCAACTATTCCACACACTTACCCCTCGCCAACTTACACCCACCCTCCACTTCGTCTAAACTCGACTTTCAACTGTTAACCCCTCTCAAGTCTTCGGGACTTCGACGTCACGTGACAGCTCATCCAGGTCCTTTCAAGAAACGTTATCCAAGGAGAAAGCCCATCGAGAATTTCAACCCCTATCCTTGATACCTTTCGACGCTATTGTAATCCATAAAAAAAGAAAATGGCCGTTTGGAAATATTTTTTAACCAAAAAAGAAAGAGGGATTTTACCGCCCCATTCGTCACCTTGTCCCTCACCCTGCGGTCTTTAGGATTTCTTTTTGGATCTATCAAAAGTTTTCTGTTCACCCTGCGAATTTTCACGACAACTCCAACATTGAAAACAATTTCGTAATAATTATTTTTGACATGAAACTTTCGCGAAAAAATAATAAATCCATACTGTTATCGTGTTATCATTAAACGAAGCAATCGGACACAGGGAAAAGGTTTCTGGGCCGATCGATTCGCAATCACGAAAAGAAGTAAATAACATCAAGTTTCTCCCAGTCATAAAAAATATATTACGCAATTCCTCTATCGGGGTTGCAGCTGCCCCTATATTTATATCCATTTAATAAAAACCTCTTTACCCTCCCAACATCCTCCATTCCCAAGGCACGATGGAGTCTCGAAAATGATTTTCCTCCGACGATCCTCGAGTCATGAAAAATTTGCATTTCTAAGTATAAATAAGAAAATGGATCGTATCGACGATCGGAAGGGTTTCACGTTGCAATCGTTCTATTTAGGGGTAGCAGAGGCAAGAGTGCCAGCTAGAAGGGTCGCTTCGCTCTATGTCAAATTGATCGGAAGCCCCAAGGGTGATACAAGAGAAGCCGTGTCAGGGGCCGCGCCTCATAATGCTTACCAACCCCTCACCCCCTCAGCCCCTATTGTTTCCGATAGCCGATATATTAGCTACGACCCCCAACGACTACCCCCCGTTTTTTCTCTCCCTTATTAGCAGGTATTTCAGAATTAGTGAAGAATATCGTTTGACAGGTTTTAAACTGCGCGAAATATATCAACGATTAATCGTTAATTGATAATAAAAATCGATTGAGAAATATAAGGAAAAAAATAAATAAATAAATCCGTCGATGCGTAACGACGCATATTTCACGCGGAACAAGTCTGGCTAGTTATAATTTAATTACCGAGCGGCCAGCTACACCAGTAGTACTCTTAATTAGCTAACCAATTAGCGGTACTATCCGCCGTGTAACAATGGCGCTGCGAATCGTTAGAATCGGCAAAAGAATTAACGTCACGAGGCGCCATGGGTGTCCGCGAATATATCGGAAATATATTTTTTTAATTTTACACACTGTATTTCATTGTACCAACAAAAAACAGTGTAATCGCGGTTCAACGTCTTGGGCGTAATTAACAAAATTAATTAACTGTGGATAATTAATGCCCCGAGTGTATCATGCTTGGTATGCTGCACAAGATTTTTCAATATCTTCCTCGCGTCTGTCTGGATATCGTAGAGGACTGAATTTTTCAAAATAAATCTTTTTTACGAAAAAACGGAAAATAACCTCAATTCGCATTTCGCACGAATACGCCAGAGTATCGCAAATTGCACTGATACACCTATGGAGTTTTTGTTTTCGCGGCAGTGCACTTTTCTGCCTAATTATCATGCACGTACTGTACCATATATTTTGCATATAATATACATATATTTACGGATAAATCCTTTTTCCGTATTGTACAAAATATATAGTATATTGCGCGAAAATACTTATGTATATAGATATACGTATTTATGGTCCACTGTTGTGGCTGCTGAGAAAATATCAAGTTTTTTGTTTTCTTTTTATCAACACTGGTGTGAATGAGGCTTTAAAGTTTCAAGACGTATTTATTTTGAGAAGTATTGTATTGCACTCGATATTGTGTATATATATATATTCTAGTTACACATGCATTGTACTGCTGATACTAGAACTTGCATTTTCGCATACTCTAATCTTTTGCACGTAAAAGAAACTTAGATACTTATCGCAAGACTTGATTGAAGTAAGTCGAGCTAAGAAAATATTGTCTCCGCGCGAACAAACTAATTAATTCGACACGTTGATCCCCCTACAAATTAAAATGACCGAGATCCTATGCAAAGAAACAACAAAATTCTCTCGTTTACCCCAAACGTAAATCCGGGATAAAATCTACAAATTTGTACTGAAATACTTGAGGGCAATTTTAATTCGACACCCACCGTCCCTGTAACTGCATTAATTACCGTTTACTACGATTTTCTCGTACAAGTATGCAAATTTCATGAAAAGTTCACGCAAACTTTACGCGAACTTGATAAACTTGATAAACGCGACAAACTTTTTAAACCAAATACCTCGAACTTGAGTAAATATTATTATACACCCTAACCCTATTATTCTCCAGAATTTTCTATTGACTTATTGAACAAGTACAGTCAATACAAAAATCAGATTACACGTACGCTCCTGTATGACGCAACAATCCGAAAAACCGATGTAACCATGGAAAACGTTTTGACTACGAAAATTCAAGAGTACAAATGAAACAGAACGCTATAAAAATGTACAGGTATACACGGGGTAGTACGAGTATTGAGGGGGAGGGGGTGTCGTCGATCGATTCGAAGTAATTGGCGTCGCGACGCGTCGCCGTCGAAACAAGGACCGTCAGCATTTTTCGAGGGAACCTTTTGACCCTATTGCAAGAACAAAGGATGTGTAAGATAGGCCCCCGGTTAGTATCGGTAAGCGGCACGTGCATCACGAAATATCAAAGACCACTTATTCTCTTTCTTCTACTTCTTCTTCTTCTACTTCTTCTTCTTCTTCTTCTTCTTGACTCCACAGTATAATTTTGTGAACGGTCTAGGATGCGCGCCAGGAGGTTATGTACGAGTGTATATATATATATATGTAGCCCCGGTGCAGTATGGGTATGTGTACGTATATTTTTTTCGTCCAGCCATACGAGAGGAGAAGGCACTGAAATAGTCACGTCGGGTACGAGTACACACGATAAAGTCCCGTTCACACCGACGACCATACAGCCCCAGAAGGAACAAGGGACACAAGCCATAGCTAAACATAGGACCGGGCCAAACCCAGCATTCTCCGCTGGCGACGCTAAAAAACGCAAAGCGAGAAACGCAAACGTGAACGGTTTGATGCCAAAGGGGGTGTCCTGGGGATGTCTCGACTTGCCACTAGGAGAGGGTGAGAGGGGTGGGACAAGCTAGCAGCCATACTTTTGCTGCTATAGTTAGAACGTCACTTTTACTTCAACGGACAAGGCGGCAAATTCAAACGTATGTCGCTCACCATACTCGTATACCATTTAAATACTGTATATATATACATATATACTGTCCTTATACTCGGGGCGCAATTGGATTTTACGTTTAACCTAACCTGACTTGACCTGACTTTTGAATCTGCTAAAGTGCCCTGAAATGTCAGGTTAGGTTGACATCTCGACGATAATTCAAACTGACGTTCGGTATACCATTTATCCGTGAGATTAAGTTTTCACTAATTAGGTTTTCACGAAAATTTTTAGAATCGCCATTTTTTTTATTTATCCCCATAAAATGGAGTTTGGATAAACAATATCGTTAAGATATCTAGGATATGGGCCACTCTGGGTAATACGAGTAGAGCCATAGTGATTTTCCGACAAAAAAGAAGTATGGCCGCCAACGCGTTAAGCCTAGGGAATTTCATCCCCGGTCTGAGAGAGACGACGCAAAGTGGTAATAAAATGATTTTATCACGTCCTATTGTCCACGAAACTATTGACCGTGAATCTACCATAAAGTCCCATACACATGTTCGCGGTTGAAGTCGAGCATTATAGGATGAGGGTGGTTCCTGAATAACGTAAGGATATACGACGATTTATTCATGGCTAGGGGAAATGCGAGGGACCCCTCTCCCATTCTCATCTCGGCAAGCCGAAATGTCACTAGATAAATGATCATTCCCTCCATTCTCGTGAGACCTCAGAAACTGGTACCCCGTCCTCCCGAGACTGACTCACGCAATATTGGAGGTTATGATTCAGTGACCTTAACAATGAGTCACCGATACCCTTTATTACCGACTGTGGTAAATTACTTGCTTTTCGTAATGCTTCTTTTTTTGCATCCCTTATTATTTTTAACGGTCACCCTTCTTCGTACTACCGCACATTTATTATGCATCCCCCTCCCCCCGCCCCTTTTAACGGATAAAATTACCTAGTATTTTCAACCCTCGTGTACCCTTGTCACGCACCATGAAACCAAACAAGTGTTTCTAATGGCGACGATCGATCGAATTTACCCGAAATATAGGTATTTTTCGGCGTTACGTAAATTTCTGGAATTGTAACACCGAGCAATCGGTATGAATCGAGTATAGGTTTTTTTTGGGGGGAGAATTTTTAATTATGAAAATTCTTTTGGTTTTTTATTTCGACTTTTTTTTTAAATGATTATTTATGTTTGTTGGTACTATTCGAGCTGCAAGGGTTTTGAATTTCCCGTCAATATTTTCTTTGTCAATTTCGCGCTTTAAGCTCCCTTAGGGATAAATGCAAATCCATTTATTCGCGCGTTGCGCGAAACTAGGCCAATGTGGAATTTACGGTTAACCGGTTAACATTGGCGCGAAATCCTTTGCGAATTACGAAACAAATTGACGTATATTTTTATCGCAATGGACGTCAAGTGCGTGTATCTCTGTGCAAGAGGACAGAGACACGTGCGACGCCTTTTGTCAATAAAGGCTCATCCACATCGCAAACTGACAATTATTCCAATCGCCGGCAAATCAAACATACCTAACCCCTATTTCGTGTCTCTCTCTCTCTCTTTCAAAACGCCATTTAATTAACAGGCGATCTCCTCGATTGCAATTAAACGGACATTTCGTAAACCGGATGCACGAGCGACATGCAGCGACTAAAACGCCGCTAACAGTATTCTGTACCGGGAGAAGAGAATTTTTTATGCAAGATGCGACACGATGACGATGACGCCATTTTCTTACGGACCTATTTGGTGACTTCGTACATCATTAGAATTTTAATCGTCAATCTAAACGACAGGGAAGCGCACCGGAATGCTTGCTTGGACTGTACTCATAGTCAGTCCCAAAAATTATTAACTAATCCACATGAAAATTAACGATGCATTAACTCGTGAATTTTGTTTTCAAATAAAAAATTTTAGTTACGCCATTTTGAAATAAAAATTTTTATTCACCTTTGTGATTCGAATTGATACGATAACGTAATGTTATGCAACGGTATAACCACGCCCAAAGTGAACTTCTACAGGTCGAGCATAAAGTATGACCTACATTACTCAGACGTAAATGTGTCTAAAGTTACGATATTAATGTCTCATTATCATAATTAGTACTAGTATGACTAATTAATCATTCATTCATTATATACGTAGCATTTATTAATTTCATCCCAATACTAAAAATATCCTGTTTCTAGAATGATACTGATTAATTGATATGACTTTTGAGGTACGAGTGATACTTGTAAAATTTCTAATGATTATAGAACCCGTGATGCTTAAATGATTTGAGAAATTTTAATGCTCGAATTAGCAGTGTTGATGAATTTTTGGAAAATAAAGATTTTAACATAGCAACGTATACGTAATTTGATTACCGGTATTAATAAAAGCTGCCACGTCTTACGCAAATTTAGTCTGCAAATTGAAAAAGTATTGTAAATAATTTTTAATTGCATTATTATTATTGTTGTTCTTTTTTTTTAATAGGTATTAGCAGTCGTATCTGTAAGTCTGTAATTTGATAAAAAGTGTCGATGGGATATCGTGTTTTTCAAGTGTATAATTAGACTGTAGTTTTTTTTTTTTTATTGTAAAAGAAGCTAAGAAGCCCGAGGTATCTTTACGGGAGAAGAAAACATCCTGCGACTAATTATCTCCGGGCAGTTAATTAAAGCGAGAATGAGAGACGAAGAAAGTGATTAGGAAGCGAGTCATTTTTCCAAATTTCTTATTTTTTTTTCTTTTTCTTCTTCTTCTTCTTCGACGTACTTCCGTCAGGATGACAAAGCGTGAGCGATTTCCGGAATCTTGCGAAGAAACGACGAAAAAAAGGATCGCAAAGTAGTTCGTTCTTTAATTTTGGAGTTATCTGACTTCGAGAGATAAACATAACCTAACCCAATGTAATGTAAACACGGTTTTCCAAATAAATAGAAGAAGAACTAAACAAGACAGAAATAATCCGATGGTCGCTTTCTTTATATTTAGCCAATTTAACCCTGTATACCAATAACCAAGAAAAAAAATAAAAACTCAAAAATACGTCATTAGAATCACCCGAAAATAACTCATCATCGTTAAGAAGGTTAGGTCAGAAAAAATTACACCGAATCAGTTATATTT
>JARQST010000394.1:132199-145146 GCA_030142225.1 Pachycephus smyrnensis
ATTAGAATCACCCGAAAATAACTCATCATCGTTAAGAAGGTTAGGTCAGAAAAAATTACACCGAATCAGTTATATTTGTAACTGTTTCTGACCTACCTTAATTTCCACACTAGACCCAAGCCAATCTCAAAATAATCCAATGAAATTTTGAAAAATAATCACAAAATTAGTTTCACGAGAATTTACCGTGTAAGTGCCCATCGACCTAGTGTAAATAGACGAGTGAATAGTCAAAAATTAAGTACCCCTATTCAAAGTTCGTCACACAGTTTTCAAAAAAAAAAGATAGAATACAAGAAGCAGATCACGATGTCTACTGGTGTTTACGATGCTACGGGGGCGCGTGGGGTTATGAGAAGGGGTAGAAGAACTCGTTCCCTCTGAGAAATCATTAAGCCCCATCCACATGCTAGGGGATAAAAATAAGACTACCCCGTGGATCGAAATAACAAACAAGTCTAAAAATATCAGGAAGAAAGGGGGAAAGGGAAGTCGGTTTCGTTGACAGGAAGGGACAACAAAGCCATCGAGAATCCAACATTTACCCATTTTTTTGGTCTTGCTTTCTATCCCGAAAATTCCTACCCTTTTCATCCCTTTCGAAAAAAAGAATTTTTTACCATACAACATTGCGCTCTGGTCGTCAAGACGATACCGCGTTATTACTCTAAAAAAAGAAACCCTTTTAAACATAGAGAATTTTACGTAATCCTAAAAATTTACGTTTATCCATCCGGTACGAAGTGCATAAGATTTTTTTTTTTCAAAAAAAAATGGCGGAACAGTTACCAGGTCTCGTTCTCGAGACAGCGTGACTCAGAGGTGCTTGTGGGAGTAGGAAGAGAAAAGGAATAAAAGCGAGTAGAAGGGAGTAGGTAAAGGGAGGTAAAAGGAAGAACAAGAAAGAGAGGAAAAGGAGTAGGCAGGTGAGGTCAAGGAACGTAGTTTCCATAATCCAGGAGAAAGAAAGATGGCTGCCTGCCGTCTAGACTGCCACAGTGTAAGACTGATATATGTATACGAACATGACCGCCCACTAGGAATTATCCTCCCGTCTTTTTACATATTAAAAGGCAGCACAAACCGAGCAATAACAGTCAAAATAAATTTTATAATTTTAATCCTCATTTTTTTGCCTGTCTGATTCTCCGTTTTTTTTTTCTTTTAATCAATATTCCCTAATACTCTTCTTTTCCCTCATCACTCAATTCCACGTCTTACGTCTAATTCTCGCGATCACTCTTTTTTCTATGCTGTACTACGTCATCATCCTTTACTGTCACTTCCGGCTGACGGGTACCAAATTTATTTCGGTACCCGACGTTTGGATGATACAACGTACCTCATTTGTTAGGAACAATCAAGTGATAAGCCCAAAAGATATACTGATGATAAAACAAAAAAAAAATTTCGAGTAAGAAAATTTATTAGAATACCATATTTACTTTTTAACTAAAAATTCCACAGATCGGTCCACTCTCAATTGGACCAGAGAGCAACGTTGAAACGGATGCGAGAATAGTCGCGATAATTGTCAGAGAAATTATTACAGTCATCAATTCCATCCGCAAGAAACATTGTTGAGACTGTTGAAAAGACAATAATGCTAATAAAACATGAAAACAGTCCGAACCCGTTAACTATCGTCTGTTGTTACCTCAATTCCTTCAATCGTCTATTCCGTCCCGACCATATGACAATAAATGACAATTTCTTCCTCCACTCGGTGGCAAAACTTTTTATCGACCCCAAAAAAAAAAACGCCAATGCCCTTCAACATCCGACAGTCTCGTTACGCGAGCGCCGTTACGAATTGCACGAACGATATCGCCATTATGGAATTCGCACGGTGGGATCGTTTCCTGTCGATGGAAACGACGCTTGCGAAAAACACGGCAAAATGGGTCGAGCAGATGTGATTGGGTGCAAGAAGAGAAAAAAAAAGAGATGGCGACAGAAGAAAAAGAAAAAGAACAGTCACCAGTCCTTGTGAACGTGCAGTGCCTAGGGAGAATTGACGAAAATAAGATAAAACGACGAAGACAAAGAAGAAGAAAAAAAAGAATCAAACAGTAGCAGAGAAAATGTACGGCTGTGCAGTGAACCATGAGTCAAAGATGACGTAAGAAGGCCTATTTCAAGTTAAACCGTGTCCGAATTCACTTTCTGTCTCTCTTGCTCTTCTTCCTTGGCAATATTCTCTTGCTCATTCTTTATCCTGCTTCGTCTTTCCCTTTCTCCCTCCCTCTCTCTCTCTCTCTCTCAATCTTGACTCCCAGCACGATTGTCCTTGCTACTTTTCTACTTGAATCCACTAGACTCTGCTTGAAACGAGCCACTTGTCAAACTGAGCCGACAGTTTTGTTTGCGAGATAACTCAATGGGATTCACTGCAATTTACCTAGACGAGTCTTACGACTTACGGAAAATTACCCTAGAATATCACTAGACCATTCTGGCACCCTTTTGACACTCGACGCGTAACTTGTAATGGACTATGGAGATTACTGTGTATTCCGTATACATGCCTGATGGCTGATAAACATTTGTTTATGATAATTATTCGAAAGGACGTCGATCGTATAGATTTTTTGGGGAATTAATAATTTTTTTTTACTCGTACTCTCCTGCACGTGCCAGTAGCGCTTACGCATCCTTAACGGATGAGTAACGTTCGAAAATAAAAAGCAAAATTTATTCCGTCCGATGTGCAGTGAACTTTCGAAAATGTCAAGTGAGCGACGCGCTTTGAGTATGGGAAAAAATACAAAATAATTGGCAATACCGTATATTTGTCGTGTATCAGTCTTTTGGTATGGTATAAAAAAATAATTGTTTACGATTAAGAAAAAAGAAATTTTTTCAATTTTTGAATAATTTTCAAAAATACTTATTTACATTCTATCGGTGCAAATCTGCATTGGATTTTCGAAAATTGATACGATAACAAGGCGCAGTGCCAAGTGGCGCCTCGGCCGCGACTCGTAAGAACGAAAATCTATTTCGAATGTCGAAATTCTCGAGGCGTCTGTGTCCGTCATGTCTCTCTTGGGGTCAGGTTCAAGAACGAAGGGGAAACGGTTGGCAACGAACTCGACGCCAAGGCGTGCCGAGAATCGGACGTCTCGGAGGACGCTCGAATGCCTCGTTAAATTTAGCAAAGCCATATTGAGTTACGGGCCAAGAAAATTGCACTTATCCACAGTCAATGAACGGCGCTGATAAATAATATAGAAGGTATATAATATTCGAGAGTCAAAAAGATTGCCGTCTTCTCGTATAGCCAGACACGCAAATAGAATCCGCGTAAATACGCAAGATTCAAATAGCACGGATAGCGTATTAAAGCCGTGAAGAAAATTTCAAGTTACCAATGGAGCTTCCGTTCAATACCGCCAGAGGGCAATAATCTTCGGATAATCTCGAAAGTGAAAAAGTCCTTTGACAAGTTTAAATAAAATTCTCCACGGAGTTTTACGGTTCAATGGCGCTCGAATGACGATGATCTTTGCAAAGTCTCGTTCAAGTCCGATTGCAAGTCCAGCGAAGAAGCATTAATCTTGACGGCGAGTCTCCACCCAACTGTTATCTTTTGCAATCTTCTTTTTCTCTCTTTTATTATCATTTCTTCTTTATCGTTATGTCTTTTCATTTCTATCTGTCTCTCTCTCTCTCTCTCTCTTTCCCTTTTGACATTTCGCTTCATCGCACGCCCAGTTCCCAAGACCGTGCTCCGATTCGAAACTGGTTCCGAACAGACTTTCGCGTTACGGTTCACCGCGCGCCGACAATACTTCCTTCAAAAGTTACACCAATCTCTCGTGAAGATAAATATCGGCGAACGAAGAAAAAAAAAGGAGAATCCAAATAAATTCTGCACACCGGCCAGAGAAGTAATGATCGCCAATTCTAATTCTAATCCTCCATGAATATCCGGCAAGACTTTGATATCGTGTACAGAGCTCTTTTGCCTGCCGGTTAATCGGCAATTGCGAATCATTACCGTCATTAAGGTCACGTTATTATTACGATTATGACTGCATCGAACTCGAAAAAAAGCTGAAGCAAATTTTTGAAAAAAAATTTACAAAATCCGTACCAAAAAAAAACATTTTTCAAAAATTCCCTCAAAAAATTTCTAAATTCAATTTTTATCCGTATAAAAGGAAATATAACTTTTTTTCTCCCGTCAATCTCAAATAAAATCAATTTTTTATCAATTCCCTCCACTCGTCGCGTGTTCTCTAATAAAAACAATTCGCAGAAGTCAAAGGCGAATGATGGCATCGTGTAACAATGACTTTCTCACCGCCCCTCATGTCCTCAATCATGATTCATACGGACAAGTATGCCTTCCTATATTACACCTATGTGCCCCTATATACATATATATATATACAACCTAAATATGTACTTCTCTTCATACAGTATATACCGTTCCCCATATAAGCAATATATATATACACGAGACGCGTTGATGACACTATATATATATATAATCATATACACCAATACATACAGTATAGACAGTATATCAAATCTATCACGTGTATTTTATCCAGACTTTACATACTCTAAACATACCACATATTACCCATATGAAAATATACATATATAATCTCAAGCTTGCATTATGTACAAGACGTGCCATATATCAAAAATATATTTTAAGGCTATCTTACGAATTTCCCATATATTCCACGTATACCCTTTGCTTGCATTATATACGTACCGTATATACTCTGTACTCGGTACCTGCATATATATAATGCTCTATATATAATAGTATATATACTTTATATACTGAAATACCACTTGATCATGGTCTTCAGCTATGTCTATAAAGTGAATATTCTAGATAATATTTTTTATTCTTTTTTTATTCTTGGATATATAATATATACTAGATGTACTCTTGTGCCATATACAGTGTAGACTATACACGCTTTATACTTGCTTTACGTATGTTCTGTCTGAACTGTGCGCACTGTACCTACTTCAGCTATTGTACATAACGACTGTAGCACGTAGATATACGAATATATGGCGTGAACCGTGTATATATTATGTACGGGCCTACGTAAACCAGGCGAAGCTTTACGAGAGCTTTTTCTCATTTTTCAGGCACAAGAATATATTTTTTTTCAATTTTTTTTTTCAATTTTTTTTTTAACGCCACGTTAAAACGAGGTATTTTTGCTCATCCGGGCAAGAGCATTTTTCACTCTTTAAAGCAGGCCGACATTTTGCCACTTTTTGCACTTCGTTATTTTCGCATTCGAGTGGTACGTGCAGTGGGTGACAATTATAATTGCGATACTTATTTACGAAGTGGGGAGAACTAATTGAAGGGGGGTCGATGAACCTGGATATTGATATTTGGGGGAAAATTGGAAATTATTTATTTGGACGAAATTCTGGAATTATCCATCGAGACTTAAGACGGATATTACTTTATCTTGGTGTTTCGTGGCACGAAATGGGTATCCTTGGTATTTTTAGCTTACGCCATGTGGGTATAAGCAATGGCTGCCGGAAGATTGGCTCGTGCCTATTAGGGGGAAGCCAATTTTTAGGCTTCTTCGTGAGGATCGATTGGAAATCCTCCTTTAGTCGATAACGCTAGAAGCCATTAGAATTCGTCACCAGGTATCATCCAGTGTTATACTTCAAGTACTAGTCGAGGACAGGTGGAAACGTTCTATTCAAAAACGAATAAAAACTGGCAATCTCTTATGAAAAAATGATATACCAAAAAAATCTATAAAAATCAAAAAAAAACAAAAAATCCGTAGCGCCATTAATCTCTTCTTTGAATCGACTCGAGTACCGTTACGACGAGTACAACCGTGACGAAAAAAAAATATTGGCAACACTGCAAAAGTCATCGCCCAGGATCACGACAGTCAAGATGGTGACAAAAAGAAGCTTAAATCTCAACTCAGCAAACAAGCCTCAAGTAAGCCTCGAAGCGGACGAACGAACGAATTCAAATTTCCCGCCTCGTCCGAGCCGGCGAATAAAAGTCCAGCCTAACCCGACGCGAAGAGTCCGAAGCGTAGTCTCTAACCAAACCCGAGTGAACCTGACCCAGGATAACCTAGCCGAGCGCAAACGATACGTGGGTGGCACGCATGAGTCACGTCGTTAGTTGCTAAGCCTTGCGGTGTAGCCGGAGTTACCGGTGATGGCTGTCATGACGATAGTAATGACGTCCAACGGTGTTCTAGGATATTCACTTTGAGTGGTTGTCAATTCGTGCGATTAAATTTTCCTATACTCATTGGGCGTCTCGGTATAGCGCTGTACTTCGCCACTGACGTTTTTCGGGAAGCCGATGATGACTTCAGTAAGGTATGAGACAGGCTGGCTGAAATGACCGAGAGCGGAATAGAGGAGAATCGAGTAAACGGGAAGAGCGTGGGAATGGGAGGGAATGGAAGGTTACGAGAGGATACCAAAGGGAACGAAGGGACTGGAACAAGGGGGAACAAGAGGGAATGAAAGGGAATGAGGAGGAATGAGAGGGAATGGAAGGGAACGGAGAGGCATCGTTATTTCGGCTTAGCGACAGCTATTCCCACGAGCTAGTAGATGGATTATTGATCGGAGTTCCTGGGACTGCGGGGATGTGGCCTGTAGCCAGGTACCAACCTGCGCATGCCGCATTGAGCTACAGATTCTCTACTCTCTCTCTCTCTCTCACACTCTCTCGTATCCTAACTCCGTTTTTCCTCTCATTCACGCACACACTCGCTCCACTCTCTCGCCTACTATCGTCGCCATTTCAGTCTCATTTATTCTATTTATTCCTATAGAAAGACTAGAGATCCTTGTGCGCCATCCAGTTGGTACGCCTGATTTATTAGATGCATTAGACTCAAGATTCTACCTGTCTGTCTCTCTAACTGTCTCTCTCCCACTTCCGCCTGACATTCACCCACTTCGTGCTTCTCCTTCCATGACAATCCGTACGCGTATGTGCCTTGGTTCCGTTCCCCCCTTTTGTCCCCCTTTACTCATAATACCCTCAGACCCTTCTGCTCCAGTTATAATTACCGTATCTGCATATGTGTATATATGGCTAGGCGTTTACCTAGACACTACATTTATTCGGCGCGCGTCTCTCAGCCTGCCCTTATTACCTTTTGTTCGCTCTGGTAAAGGAACTTTTCCCGTTCTACGTACTGATAACGATTATAGGAATTTCCACGCTGTTTACTTAAATTACAAATTTTATTTATTATTATTCAGTCATGCATTTTGTGGACGAACTTCCGTATTCGTATATACATATATTTATGTATCCTTTTATTTTCGAATTCAATATCATATTTACCTCGTTGTCCCTCTGTCAATTTGTGTACACGTGTGAAATCCGCCATGTTGTTTAATTAGAGTCCAGGTTTCGTTGGATTAATTAAACTTGTGTTTCGTTTCTGCCAATTTTTTCATTCGCACTTTTTTTCTCTGTTACGTCAAGGTCAGTTTGGGTGGATTCTATCGAGGCTGATTCTAGGCCGGTGATTGGTCAGTGTACCGAAGGTAATAGCCAATCACTGTGCAATCCGAGACTGGAGATTAACCTGTATGGAATTTGCTGTCAATCGTTCTAATTATCGCGTCATCGTCGTGCGCGAGCGTCGTCAGGTTGCAATGATCACGATAACCTGACGACGTCGCGTCGACGCGCGATAAACGTCATGAAAATTCGTCCAACAATAACGTGATTGAGCGCGGACTGTTGTTATCGTTTAATCAATCAGACTGGATGCGCGATAATAGCCCGAGTCTGCTTGTCTGGTAAATAGCCAATTAAGGGAAACACGTCGATACTTCGGTCGATCGCAGATTCGTTATTTCATCCCTTATACAGTTCAGCCGATGGGGGGCGGAGGGAGGTAGAGGGGGGAGGGGCGGAAAAAGGAAAATCAAGCATCGCGAACGTTATTTCGAGGCGATGACCTGCAGACACGAGTGGAATGTGCGAAAATAGAATCGACACGCGGTATTTCGCGAGCTTTCTGCACTTTGCCGTACTTTTCTTGCGAGACACGACAGTGGCGCCCTCGTCGACCATATGCGGTTATGCGCGTCAACGAGCGTTTTTCAAATTCGCGCGCCTCGTTTACTCGCGGATGGCATTTAAATTTCTTTGGAGTAACGAGCAGTGCTTCCTGCATGAAATATCAAATGTCCATCCGACGTCCTCGCGACGACCCATAAAAGACATTATCGGATATCCCACTTCCGTTTAACCCCTGCAGAAAATTCATATCGACCCGCCTTTGTCGGTTAAATTAAATTAGAACGGTGGTACGTGGGTCAGAAGTTTCTCTTAAAAAGAAAATCTCAATCGCGAAATTCCCTTTTCATCTTCTTCCAGTGGTTTCTTCAAGGCTTCTTAGACTTCGCCGAAAGAAAGTTTCTCTTGGCCTCCCGCGCAAAGGAAACGTAACCCAGCCCTTGGGACTTTTCAAACTGACGCGACGCCTAACCGTCATTTTCGTTACTTCCAAATACTGCCACCAGACAGAGCTGCCGATTGAAAATTTAAAAGAAATCACAGTGCAGTGGTTCCGTGCGGATAGTACAGTGAGAGTTATGTAATACGGAGCATTGCACTTTGCACGATAACAAACAATAACCAACCCCCCACCCCACCCAGTATATATAGTATCTTGCTCCAATTTTCAATATTGCCGATCATCACGTCATTCCCATCAACGCTATACCATATTGATTTTACCTCTACGCAAATTAAAATACAATATTCACGCAGAGATCGGTTATCGCGAAAGCCTCATTTTACCGCGTGAGGTATGAAAGAAAAACACCCCCAAAAGATTGTGCGAATTTTGACAAGAAAGAAATATATTTAATTTACCCACGTGAATTATTTCAGTTGCGGCAAACGGCCTCGCGTCCAAACGCCAAGTCGATTTATTCCCCTTGAATTCCTTTCGCGACAAAACCGTCCTGGCAAGGAAGATACACCGTGAAAGAGAGAGAGAGAGAGAGAGAGAGAGAGAGAGCAGGGGCGTATCTCTAAGGAAAAGGAAAAGGGGTTCCACGAAGAGCCAGGACAGACTCTATAAATACAAACAGGCATTTAAGGCCCGAACTCATACGCAAGATTACGCATATGCGTGTACATATTTACAGTTTGTTTTCAATGTGTGCGTGTGTATATATATATATATATATATACACACGTATATGTATATATATACATATATATATATATATATATATATATATATATATATATATGTCCATTGCACGTGCACAGTGACAGGCACGCACACACTGACAGTCAGATACGCATCTAGTCTTTTATTTCATAGGCTTTAAAGCACGAATGAGGAGGAGGGGGTTGAGAGGGTGCTGGGAGGAAAGGGGGGCGGGACCAACTGTTCCACGCGTACCAACCACCACCCGCTAAATTTATACACAGCAGACGTGAAAGCCGTGGGCTTGCGACAACGAGAGCAAAACCGGAAACCCTCGGGGGATGGATTTTTTGCTCGGAAGTAGATGAATGACGAACGACGGGAGACGGAAAGACGAATAATTCGCAACCTTTGAATTTCGCGCGCTTCTTTGTTACTGACTGTTGCGGAATCAAATCTTTTATTGCTACTCCGTGACTTTGGATTATTTTTTTATTTTTCATCGAATCCGAGTATTATTGATTACGTATTAAAATTTTTCGAGCCACTTACGTCCTTTGTAGAGTAGAGTAGAGGAGGGGGGAGAAGGGGGAGCATTACTGATCTTCTTTGAAACTGTAAAAATTCTTATTTAAAGAACCCTCCAGGGGTATTGTGTTACGTTTTTTTTTATTTTTATATTATTCTTGGATTTGTTGGAATAGTAAACTTTGTGGTTCGTCGTAAGCGTTTAATGGATCTATAAATAAGCGTAAATGTCGCGCAAGGATAATGGGGATCCGTACGGATATATTGCTTGTGTTTTTTATATTATATGTAAAGAAGAAAAATGCATCATATTTTCCGCAGTCGAGTTAGACGACGTAAATAAGAAAATATGGACTTTTTGATGGGAAAGAAAAAAGAAAAGCTTGAGGCCAAGTTGGAGAATTAAAGAAAATTGAGCGAGACCATGACGTAGCCAACCGCTAAGATCCATCACTGCCCGAAAATTAAATTTCCCCCGTGCAGAAAAAACTTTCTCGACGAAAGTTCGTAATCGAGTGAAAGTCCCTAGGGTAGCGGGGGCATTGGCGTAGACACACTTCGGTGAAAATAAGACGAAAGTAACTTAAGGGTGGTATAAAGAGTCGTCGTCGCCGGTTGAATCGACAATGGCGCATTGCGGAAAGCATCGAACGACAGGTCGACACGCTCTGGCCAGCTTTTACATTTCTGTATTACGGATCCAGTGACGTAGTCACTTCCGGTCGGAATATTGCCGTCCCACGTCGGGATAGCGAAATTGTCAAGAATTCGCACGATGACTAAGAAGCTGTCCTCGGAGCAGCGACTTGATGCACGTTTCGAATGGAGCGACGAAATCGACGAGAGAGGAAATTCGCAACGAAGGATGCCGAGCAGTGCCAACCGTACGAATCGAAATTACTTGTTAAGTTAATACGGAAACCGGTCCCTTTACGTTTCGTGAAATTGCGTTAGCGCGATTGCGCCGAGGAGAAAGAAGAACGAATAGAACGAGAGAGAGAGAGAGAGAGAGAGAGAGAAAAAACATTCCCTAGCACGTAAGAAAGTGGGTCGTCAGATTGGCTAGACTGCTTGGCAGGTTTCTCGATTGGTTGGTAATCCTATATGCATTAACTGTAAAATTTCACGGTAGCCTGATATAAAAGAAGAAGAAAATATATACATATATTATTTCACGGCTATTTGGGTATTAAATTATATTCGCGTCTAGGGATATTCCCTAGAATTCTAAACCTACTTCCAATTAATTAGTCGAAACGCAATCATCCCCTATATTGAATCCGTGACGTTTCAATAGTGAATCTAGTATTAATAGCAAAGCACTAACCCTTCGCCAGTCGATTGAGGATCAGATCCTTGTGTTGTGCTGTGTGAGGTTCCGGAAGTACCACAAGGAGGTAACATCCGCTTAGCGGCGAGGGAGGTGGATGTTGCTGCTGCTGCTGCTGTTGCTGATTAATGGAGTTGGTCATGGCCGTAGAGTGTTGCTCCGTGTTCCCAGGGCCTCCCCCTCCCCCGTCCCCGGCAGGATCCATGGTACTCATACCTGAAGAATAAAATGAAGCAAAAACATTTTAAATACGCCCGATACGAATATTCAGATAAGATTCCAAAAAAAAAAGAAATTAAAAATTCCTATTTTCATACGGCGAACTGCTGATCCGTAGATAAAGAAAAAATGGAAAAAATCAACCGAATAAAAGACTAATTAAAATGTCAAGAGTCGTGTGTCTCTCGCGGTTCTTTCATTGGACATTTTTCATATCGACCGTCAGGAAATTCGATATTCTCGACCGCGAGCTATCGATTCTCTTATACGGTTATCGAATGAACATTTATTTATCTTCTCTCGCGTCGCTGTACCCGCAAAGTGCATTAAACTATAGATATATTTACACCTTAGACAAAATATACTAGTAATTAGTAGTCATCGGTATCGAAACTTTTTTATAGTGTTTTTTGAGGTTAGGTTATTTGGAAAAATTATTATTTATCCATCCAATTCTTTAGACACTCCCAGCACGATGCTTTGTGTCGTCTGAAGTCTGCAGCGGATGCATGGACTCGTTGTGAAGTTATTCGCCATTGAGAAAATTCAGTATCAAAAACTGACTGTTACTAGGTGCGATACTAATCTCTGTGGGAAATAAATTTCCTTTAATGAAAATTTCAATCCCTCGATATATGTTTCATTGCCGAGCGCGATAGATAAACCATTGCTATGTTCATGCCAGATAAGATTGTCCTTAGTTACCTTTATAATAAGGTTAGGTTCGCATTTTCGATTTTAACGGTTATATTCAAATATCGATTTTTCTCTTTCACGAGTATCGTACGCTAAATGATTATACGTAATTTTTGAAAATTTTGTGTACACCCATACGATTAGTGATTATAGCAATTGCTTCGTAGGATATTGAAATAGTTTTTGGTCTTTTGTTTTCTTTTTTTTATTCTATACTCTGCAACTTCACGTCGTAACAATTTACAGTGACAGTCGTATGCGATAAGTACCTAGTAACCGTGAAGTGTTACTTGCCATTGTAGGTCAGACACTGATCGGTTAGCAACAATTTCAAATGACGTTTGATAATTACTGTCTCTCAATAGTTTCACTGATCTTGAAGTAATTGCATCACGGTAACGAGACTAATTTCTTTGTACGACATTGATGAGGGAAACTAATTGATTATCGAGGCTTCAATTACCAGCTATGAATAATCAAAGAAAATTTTTGACGAATTGAAAACAAGACAATTTTATTTTTCAATTTCTAATCAACGCAAGTAGAATACTAGTAATATTTTTTTTATGCTTGTATACGACGGGTACTTAAATATCCCTAGGAACTGAACAAGAAGTATTTATGAATTAATTAATTGAAATTGAAAAAGTCCCTATAGGGGTATTCAGATCAGACAAATTGAAAGCAATCGAATGATGGGAGGTTTTGCAAATTTCAAAATTCTTAATTTTTTTTAATATTACTGCCCAGTCACAATTTGCCAATATTTTATCCCTATCACTATATATGTATATATATATCGTCAAGTATTTCTCTGGTGCGATTTTCGCGAAATTTCCCATCTAACTGAGCTCGTTCCGGGAAGAAGCACAGGAGCACGCTATTGCGCAGAATTTATCCGATCGTTTTCCTCGAGAAAGCGTCGCCATTGCGCAGGATTCTGCCGGTATATAGATCATTGATCCAAAAAGGCGAAGCTCCGTCAGTGAAGCAAGAAAATT
>JARQST010000394.1:154955-255747 GCA_030142225.1 Pachycephus smyrnensis
ACTTCAAAAGCCAAACTGAACATAACTTCTGCATTAAAACAACGTAACTGGCGTTACACTCATTAAACCTAAAAATCGTAACTTCACAGCTGACACATAACCACCCAATTGCAGCACTTATCAAAATATGAATTTCCTAAAAAAAAAACTGTTTCCTCATTTTCTAATCATCTCTCAGTCTCGACGTATAAATATCATTCGACGCGATTTGATCTTAAACAAAATTTCCAAAAAACCAAAAAGAAAAGCACGACCCATCTCGTTCGAACTCTGGCGAACGAGTGAGCCGCGAATCTGTCCGGTTTAGGTTCCTAGGCAAGGTTAGGTTAAACTTGGGCAGCGTTAAAAGTCAGAACTATTCGAAAGATAAAACACATGTGTGCTCATACGTGATCGCGAACCGCCAACTAGCACGCGCGAGACGCGTCGCTGCAAATTTGCGAAATACTTCCTCGACTAGGATGATACCTTGATAGACGGTTCGCCAATTGGAAGGCCTGCTGCTACAGCCAGAGCTTTTGTTAATCGCCATTTTGCCTTTTACCTTAAACATCTTCGCGTTAAGCTGGACGCGAATTTCTTGACGAAACCAAGAAAAAGAAGGAAAAGATAATACGTATATTCATCATCCAAAGGCCCTCGGTCTTTGCTTCGCTCCTTCTTCCTTATGGAGCCTGGGCTTGGCGACGTCCGCCATTTTGAACTGCCAAGAAAGCAGAACTGCTATATATAAGAAGGGATGAAAAATAAAATTACACAAAAAATCGCTTATCCACGATACGTATATACTACTCGTATACGGCAGGAAAATATATATTTAATTACGCATGGTATAGTTCGAAAAAATCAATAATCCAATTGTTAACAATGTAAAGTTAGTCAAGGATATTTTTGTGTAATTTTTCGAAAAAAAAAAAATTTTCATAAGTTCGCGATAAGAAAACAAGTTCCTCGCGCCCAGACGATTTCTGGTCCTAGGTTGAAAAATTTATCGTACATAACCCTCGCGATAACCTAGGCATTCGTTAATGTCATCTGTATGTTTAAGAAAAATTTTTCAAAAATATTCTAATCGATAATCATTAATATTTGTGCGTTTTAAGAGGAAAATAATGAACTCCCCCTCCACCCCCCCTCAAAGAGCAGAGCGCAGCAAGTACAACTCGGTGTCACGCGACGCGCAAACTCTCTTCGATCAGCAGGATAACATGATTGGGCAGTTGGTAAAAATTGGTTTTCCTACTGGCAGACGCGTGCTGATGATTCAATGTCGAGTCATCGTTTCAATGACTATGGCCTCCCCCACTTCGCGTAAAGTGAACGGCCTGATATTATCTTATTACGTAAACAAGTAAACGTATAGGGAGTTTCGTCATATGTGGACAAGCCTTGAGAAGCACGCGTGTTTGTTTACGATACATGAAAACTGTTATTGCGACACCAAGGTTTGTCTGCGACAATCAATTCTTATCGGTAGATAAGGAAGCCTTGACGAGCATAATAAAAGTATGAATAAGAAAAGAATTTTTAGAAAATAATACAACGTTTTGGGGGAATTGAAAAATCCTTTTTTTTCTAATTTTATTGACGAAGAAACTTGTATACTACGTTTTAATAATATATCGAGACAATGAGTTATCTCGTGTATGAGTATTTTGGGAATTATGAGAATTTTGGAAAATTATATTTAAAAATAAATATAAGTGTATATTGTAATTTAGATGAAAATTGGTTGATTCAATTGTTATTGTATTTTACACGTTATCTTTACACTGAAGGTATAGGATCTTTTGGTCTATGCCTTATTAATTACTGTTAATTGACAATTTAGGGATTTTTCTTTTTTTTCTTTGAAATAACTTAATCCTCTCTCACTATTGGACAGCTACCTCGTGACTATGATCTCCTAGTGAACTCGAGCGGGTAACTCCAGTCAAGTGTGACTATTTGAAGAACCCGTTTCTAAAAGCCTCAGGGTATAAACAAGAGAGAGAGAGAGAGAGAGAGAGAGAGAGAGAGAGAGAGAGAGAGAGATTGTGTCGTTCATCTTTGTTTATTCTTTCGTGCATTCTTTAATTTTCCAGTACGAATTCGTATTTTCTATAGTATTTGGAAAAAATACGATTTTGTCAGAAATACGAGAAAAAAAAATTCAAAAATTTTTTGAATCAAAATAATTGCAAATTTCGATAAAGTCGCGAATTACGATCAACGTATAATTTAACTACGTGTCGTGCGAAGGCCTCCGCTCAAACTATAATGGCAATGGCGAATAAAAGTTCGGACCGTAAGTAAGCTGGGATTAGACTGTTAATTGGATTATTTAATTGGATTTTAAAGTACAAGGGCTGCAGCTTCAATTTATTTTTTATTCCACTGGAGTCCATCAAAACTTTCGAAATTGGCTTATTAATTGGATTATTAAATTTAATTATAAAGGCAGTACTTGTCTCCCACCTATTATTCTACAGCAACGAATACATGGGATTAAACAATGAATTTCTAAAGACCAGTATGGCTTTTAGTATCTGATTGTTATTAACAATAAGAGTTTACAAATATAATAACTTTTTTATGCGACAAACAAAAATATATATTTTATGGCCATTATATTTTTTATAAGATAACGATTCCTTCTTTTAATCCGTAAAAATATAATTTCGCACTATTTTTGCCAATTTTTTTTATACACTTTCGCGTAAACACGCGTATATCTTGTATGCAATGTTTAACGTGAAAAATCCGTATTTCTGAAATTTACATATTTACAGAGAAATTTAGTCGTTCCAGTGCGGCGGGGACGAGCTTCTTTTTCTTCGAATAATTAATATTGCGAAAAAATTCGCCAATTCCGAGGTGCAAAACGAAGGAAAAGATCGCGCCGCGTGCTCGTCTACCGTGGGAACGCGCCGTTTCCCTAAAACCATGGAAATTTCAGGCTTTTCCCTGAAAAATTTTATATATCGAAGCAGGAGAACAGCAACGCGCTGAAGCCATCTTGCACGGAGTTGTCTATTTCGCGGAGTTTTCCGACATTTTTGGAAAATTCTCAGTGCATCGTGCTTGACCACGGCAGAGACCACATCCTGGCACGTTAAAAATTGAATTTATGAATTTCGCAATATTACGAATTTTTTTTCGCGATACATCCAATTTCGCGGGTCCCGCGACGATAAATATTACCAGAAATGACAAAACGAATAAATAAATAAAAATTTATACAACTAAGTAAAATATTGCCTTTCACACTATTTTTCTGTGTATAATCCCAATTCATCTTAATAATTGCAAAAATGTAAATAGATCACCAAAAAATATAAACGAAAATTGCCAAAATAAAAAAAAAATACATAAATTACATAAAACAGCAGTCCAATAAATAACGAAAAAAAGAAAAAGAAAATTCAACGTAACATTTAAAAACTGTCACAATATATAAAATCTCCGCATAAATATTGATATACCCCAAAGGAAAAAAGAAACTTAAAGATATGAAAAATAATTTTTTTTTCAACATTGCAAAACTTTCCATCAAGGTACAGCCAACCAAGAAAATATTCCCGAGACAACGGAGGTGTCAACAATACATAAGAATACCACAAGAGAAAGTCCCCTGTTAGAATTCCCACATTATTACCATTATTTACACACATAAACCCGCATTAAAATATAGAGGGGCCAACCTAGCATACAAAACCCCTTAAGAAGAGTCCCCCCCACCACTTGAATATATTACAAAACGTGCTTTCTTTGTCATATCTGTATCTTAAGTAACCCAAGAGAAAGAGAGGGAGAATCGCAAGACCACCAGGGTGAACGAAGCAGAGGTCAAAGGGTGGAGGGCGAAGTAGAAGCAAGAAAGACAGCGGTGAAATACAGTGAATGATAATAATGCCAGCGCGGTAAAAAAGCCGAATGACAATCAAGTGACAATACATTTTGTGAATTATCAGGCAAACACCAATCCATTAGAGCTAGTCGAGCTTGACCCAGTCGAGTTTTCGTGGCAACTGGCCCGCACAACTTCGGAGTTGCTGATTAACAGGAGAACATCCAGACGCCTTGGATATGAGCGGAGTTGTGCTACGAGCAGTGGTTCTCAAATACGATAGTAAATAAAAAGATTAAGAAATTATATAAGATTCGAAGTCTGAGGAAAACAAAAAAAATTATAGGATTGAATGGACAAGATAATTGTTTAATTGAGACAAAAAAATTTTGTATTGCGTTGAAGATAACGATAAAAATAATTTTTTTGAATCAAATTAGAGCTGGATGAAAGAGTAGTTTTTGAAAAAGTTTTTTGGTAATTTTAAATTTAGGTTTTTTAGGTGCTTTTGTGGAGTTACCATTGTTCAGGCTTGTTAGTGTATTGTTTAAGTAGGGTTATGTAATTTGAGAACCACTGCAAGTGGCTCGTCATTAATTAAATCGCAAACGACGCGTCATATTGCGTCAGTCGACTTGCGCAGATAACGGGAATTCTCTAACCTGCGCAAAGCGCCAGGCCGTGCTTATGCCCGATACCTTTAACCTTAAGAACCAACCTCGTGTTCGGGAAGGTTAGTTACAGTCTTGGCGTAAATGGAACCTGGCACGTTTCCCAATTCGAATTTTCGTAATATCGATTTCCCTGTTTCTTACGCGTATACGGAGCACGTTATACCTTGCACAAAACCGTATATAACAATTGACAGCGATTATAAAAAAATTTTCAAAATTAATCAAACCAAAAGAGAAAGCGATACTTTAGAAAATTCGCAACAGAAATTCGCATAGTCGATGAGTGTTATAAAAAAATTTGAAAAAGGGAAAAAAGCTCAAAAAATTAAGTATGAACCAAACTTTACCCTAATTCAAAAAAATTATACAAAAAAAATCGCACGTATAACACTAGTATAAATTGAGTCAAACCAGTTTTGCAGTGTTCGGGGAACGACCTGGGATCTTATAAAAATCCAGGAAACAGTTTCTACGCGTTATTACGAATTTTTTGCTAATCAGCTATAACAATAAGAATTTTTATTATTTAACGTAATCGCGTGATAACACGCCAGATAAGATAGTCTCAAAGAAATATACGATTCCTCTTGTCAGTGGGTGGAGTCTTCGAAAGCGTTGTACCGCCTTTAACAAATACTTCGAACCAGGAAAGCAGGAGGAGTTTTCATTGGTTCTTGATTCGGTCGCCGCCACTTCCGTGAAGACGACGTGGAAGACGCCACCTTGATATTCTGGCTCTTGGTTATCGATCGAAAAACGACGCCGCCGGCGTCGCGCCGGCCGGCCGGACGGCCACGTGTCGACGCCGGTTATGTTGCCACGTTCGGAACATGTTCCCCTACGAACGGAAGACTCGAGTGTGACCCGGCCTGGGGACACGGCCACGTCCTTAACCAAGGTCAACGGCCTCATATTTTTTATTCACTGTCATGGCGGTTATATACCCACGAGAAAGACGTTACGTAACACGCACTCACCCATGTACAATCTACGTATTGAAACCAATCAGTGTGAATACCTGATTTTGACTGAATTGAAAAAAAAAACCGAAATATATAATTTTTTGTACAATTTCATGTAATCTTAATTAAGCCTATTTAATAACCGTGTAAATTAAATTTTTATGATTTTACATTGTTATTATCAAGAGTAAATTTATTATTTAGCAATTACAGAATTTATTGTAATACAAAAATGACAATTGTCAAATTAATATTTATACCAATTTTAATAGGTTTATACGAGTAAGCGGTAAAAGTTATTTTCAATGTTTATTAAAATATTTTTTCTTTAATTTTGGTAATTAGCAATGCATCCGTTTTAAGGGTACGCATTCTGTAATGATAATTGCTGATAAGTAGATATATCTTGTTTAAACTAGACGTAACTACTAGCCCAACTGTTACCAACTACTGTCTTCTGTTCTCCTGGTATGTTGCGCGACTGCTAGACATCTTGCGGTCCGCGCGGAATTCTTGCGCGCAATGACGAAGTCATCGAAATGAAGTACCTTTTAGTCATTAGGCGTTATCACTACGCCGTGGGTTGGTTGCATGGTGAATTGTCAGTAGAATTCTTTGGTGAGAATACACAGCCGTGACCCGAAGAATCCATTTTTGATCTTTTTTTTCTCTCTTGAAAAATTGACTCTCGTGATACAGAATTCTGGATGAGTCGTGTATTACGTAATTTGACAAAGATTACACGTGTCATTCGGGAATTTGAATAGGATTTTGTAGGATTTAATGGTAATATGATTGACTCGTTGAAAATTCTCAACATTTTCAAAGATCACTGTTGCTTCGCGTGACGTTATTCTGATCCGGGAGCAAACGCCATTTTGAATAAGCACGCAAGGTTGGAGTGTTCGTGTTTCTGGTAAAATGGGTGGAATTATATTAAGTTTAATGGAGGAGATCCTGCTGGTGATATTTGGAGGGATTGTTATGGTAATATCGTATGATTAATGGGATCCTGGATTTAAGCCTAGTACGGCTTCCTTCATTGTCTGGAATATTATGAGCCAGGGTGAAATTTGTGGTTAGGTTTTGGCCCAAGATGAATTGCTGGATAAAGCAGCTACGAGTATTTTTGAAATTGTGCGAGTTACTAAAAGAAATTTAAGGACGAGGACGTTAATGTGAATCCTTAAAATTCTTTTTTCTTTTTAGTATTATAAAAGCTTAGGACATTACGTATATTTAATGTTGCATGAAATACAAGATTTACATTATTACTTGCTATTTTTAGAAATTAATAGTATACTGGAATTTAAATTTGTATTGTATAAATTTTATTATGCAATATTATATATTACGAATACAACTGAGATTTTATTAGACAGTTTGGATACGACTTATCTATGGTTTATCGTGATAAATTTTGCAATTGTCTTATTATATTGGAGTTGTATGTTCATTAGTTTTTGTTATCTTTATTTTGTTTATTCAAATTTCTTTACCGTATGTTTCCTTGAGGTAAAGTTGGTCTCCACTGTGTCGTTGGAGACTAACTGAAGTAGTGGAGTAGGTTTTAGCACCATCTGGTGGTTCGATCTCTCACTCGATAAGTTTCAGATTCTTTGGAGTAGGAAGGTAACTCTAGAAATTTTGAGGTTATTACAATGTTGAACTACTGAGGTATCTAGAACAATTCTCTTTATTATAGTTAACTAGTTCACATTGTAGATTTACTGACCACTTAATAATAAATATCTTCAGTCGGTGTCGCAGCAGATACTGATCGTAGCCTCCATCTGAAAAGATGATTACGCATATAGATTCGTATAGAGTTATGTTTACTTGTAAAAGTATTTAACATTATAATACATGCCATAAGCACTTAACCTTATCTTTACTAATATGTAAACAATAATAAAAATACCTGTCTTTTGGACCATCTTGATTTTTGGTAATGAAGCGTAATTCACAAATTGCAAGTCAAATATATTTCCATGTAAATTCAAGAAATCTTCAATACAAAGGCACTTTTAATTACTTTACACAGATTTATCGAACTATCAGAGATATTTGATTACTCGCGTCTCATACAGAACTAACCTTAAATCAAGAAAAACTCTACAAAAATTCATTCGGTAAGGTTAGAATACCTAAATACACAAATAACGGACTAAAAAAAATCTCAAGAATTCCATTATCATTTTCAAAATACCATAAAACCTCAATATAAATCCAAAACCTAACCACTTTCCGCCACTAAAACTTCTTAATCCTCACAACAAAGGTCAATATCACAAGAAGCAAAGCAAAACAACGCTCGAATACAGTGCCGAGTCCAGCCATTATTCTCCTGAATGAGCTAGTCAAGCGTCGCACTAATATCATTTAAAATTTTTCAAAAGTCATGAACAATTTCAAGAATACTGCCTTAAGCAGTACCCAATCTATTTGACGAATCAAACAAGTCAATTATCATTCTATAAAACATTATTTATCAATCTGTCCAATGACTAAACGACGCAAACATTCAATATATATGGTACACCAACTGACTAGTGTCGTGGCGCATTTCCTGATATCTCGAGAATTTCCGACGTCTCCGTTTGACAGATTGGCCGTGCGTGTATGCGTTCGTTCCACGTGAATTTTTTGTTTGTGCGCCGGCAATGTTTTCGACGGGCGTCGCGACGTCGTGGTGATAACCAATCACAGTTAATGGTAAGAGAAATTCATCTAGCATTATAGAAAATTGACGGAAAGTGTTCTTCGAGTGGCAAAATTAAAGCCGGGTTATCGGTGGGCCGCGTAAACGCCAAAGCACCTTTTCCTCCTTCAACTTCATCCTCTTTCATCTTCTCATCCTCTTCGTCGGGAGGAGGCTTCGTCCTATTCCTACTCCGTGCACTACCACTGTTATCCCTTTTCGACGACCTTGAAAAACTTTAGCTCATATCGCGAGCGGAGTTCACAAGGCATGGTAAATTCCCAGTTAAACGTTTCATCATTTTCTAGAAGACTACGTGTGTACTTAGCCGGTTTCTCTTGGCTCTCTTTAATTCGACGATGGTTGATCTTGAATTTCTCTCTCTCTCTTTCTTTCTCTTTTGTCAAGTCTCGGGTTATCCTTTGCGTCAAAAGTCTCGCAGTGGGATAGGACACGTTATGGGAATGGAATGAACGGCTTGCGCCAGTGTACCGTAAGATATTCTATTTTTCTATTTTCCGTCTTCTTCTCGTCTGGGAGTGATGATGTTACTCGTTAATTGTCGAGAGACTTTTAACGAGTTTCAATTAATTTATTGGGATTGAGAAGTCGAGGTTAATTCAACGGAATTATCTTTAAAGATGATTAACCGTCACTTTTTTCAATTGGTACGGAATTTGAATATTTTTTTTACGTGTTTTTCAACTAAAGATTTTGTAAGGATTTTTTGAGATTTTTGTATCGCTTTCAATTTGAATAATAGTTTTTTATCGATTTTAATTTTGTGGCTGACGGAATGCATTTCTTTTATCTTTTATTTACCCAGTAATCGCACGTGGTTTAATCGTCTTCTATTTTTGTTGCTGTGACTTTGTGCTTCCTACTTAAGAATCCTCGTAAATTTTACTTTCGCCTGGAAAGAAAGGAGAAACAGTGAGAAAAGGAAATAGAGGAAAGCTTAGAATTGGATGATTCTCGGCGTTTTCTGTGCTACGTAGATTTACGCGCTCCTTCCTTCCGGTCGTGCATACTGCTTCCATTTTAGCGACAGGATGATTAAGGACGGAAAGTCGATAAGAGGAATTCAGTTTCTCGCGTTAACGCGACCGGACAGTACGCTTTTCGCTGCATTAAAATTTTTCATGATAATACCAAGTGGCGTAATTTCAGATAAAAAACGCAAAAAAAATGTCTCCCAGCGTAAAACCGATACACTGGTATCGTTTAGTTTATCAGTGCTACGACAATGATTTGGTAATAAAACGATATTGAAAAAATCCTTAAATATCATAAATGAGTGACGTAGTGAATTTTGTGAAGTTTCGACAATTTTACTTCTTACCGAAATTGCCGTTTTTACGTGGCCGTACTTCAAGATTTTTGTGGATCGCTCTCGAAGCAGGGGGCAGGAGTCACGCATTTTTGGGAGAAAAAAAAAGAAAATCATCCTAATTTTTCCCCGTTATGCATCGTTATCGTCTGATGTACGTGAGTTAATTTTTTTGCCACCAGCTGACTCTCGACAGTGTTTTTCGCGTTTTTTGAGTATATTTGAATTTTGATTTTTGCAACAGTACCATTAGCGCCTTCACTACTAGGATAATTTCATTGGTAATCTGCGTTCTGTGATTAGGAGAGATAAGAAAAAAAGGAAGGAAGTTTATGAAATGTGAGACCAAGAGGGATAACGGATGCGCCGATAAGGCAGGGAACGAAGTTCTGCAAGAGATGGCAATAATTGGTGAAGGAAATACGAAAAGAAAAACAAAACATTGAAAAAAAGGATTTGCCATTAATAATCAACCGGGCGGTTTTTTAACGTACCGTCTTATGCATTAAAAAAATATATTATTTTTATGCAAACATAAAATTGCATTTTTTAAAAACAACTTTCATTCATCCCATCATGTATAGTACGTGAAATTAGTTAGGAATTTTCAAAATATCCATCCAAAACCTTGTCAAAAGTACACAACTGTTCAAAACACGCGCATGCGTAATATTCAAGGCCGGAAATGGTCAATATTTGCAAAGCATAGTATCCCATCCGTAAACCAAATTTCACCTGAAATTCTTCGACGTAATCGGTTTAGCGGTTCCCTTAATTATATTTAAGGACGGGATGAAAGGTCTATCAAAAAAGAAAGACGAAGTAAAGTTGGCCAAGAGGCACGGTATAGGCGACGATAACGAATCGTGTTACCGGAAATTGAATGAAATCAGACTTAACGATCGTGATCGGAGAAAGGGGTACGGCCGGAGGCTGAGATCGATATAGAGATTCCACGAACAAAGGAAGAGATGAGAAGAGTCTAGTAATTACAACGGGATTCCGATTATATTAATAACCACAGGAAATATAACAAAGATAAGCAGTTATAATGACGACAGACGATGACGAAATTTTGCGTCCATATTATATTTATATAATGTATCTAATAAAATCCCCCCACCCTCCCTCTTAAACCTTATTTATTTTTCTAATATATTTTGCCAGACCAGTCACGTGATTTTCTACTTCCTCTTACCGTGCAGTCGCGTCTCTCTCTGTGTTCACTGATAACGCAATCACAGCCCGTCGAAATGGTCCTAAAGTGTCGTCGGCAGAGTTCAATGGCTCCCGACAGCGGCTAGGGGTAACGTAATAATTAAATGCTGTCAATCTGATTGCAGGGTGGCCTCAGTGAAAATGGCCGGGAAGGATGGGAAGGTGGAGCCCCGTGGTGGGGATATCGTGCGGCAAGGTTTCATGGTGAAACGTTCACAAAATAAGAAGCGCTTCACACCCATCAATTACAAGCAACGCTGGTTCGTCCTCACGCGACACCATCTTGTTTACTACGATGGCGACGGGGAGGTTGGTATATAATAATTAGTCCCCCCTCCGTTACAGGTCCAATGATATATATTTTTTTCACGTGCGTCCCTATGGATAAGTCGTTTGAATTTCCCGCCTCGTGCGGCTGTTCATTAAGGAATTATTTTCACAGAACGGCCAATGGACGTAATTAAAACTTTTGTCAATTGTTAATAAATAATTTTAACGTTTTTGGGCCAGAAGCACGTATCTCGAGGCTCGATCGATATATCGATTAGATATATTTATAATCACTATATATTCGGTGTATCTGCATATATCCAGATATTAATATTTTAATTAACTATTATTCTGAGAATTATGATATTTTAATGTCAGCTGTCAGATTCATATAGGTGATTGATGCACCTATAGTCCCTACGTGGTAAACGATTGATAGAGTATCTATATATCTAGAGAATTCAGGGTGGAGATGGATTTCTGTATATGTACTACTATATATATATACATATCTATATGTAAACAGCTAGTTAGTGGTCCAGCAAGAGGCTACAGCACCCTGGCGGTGTGCTAAAGGACTGATTTTCGTTTGGGGGTGGTCACGTGCTCTCGGAGTCGTGTACAAAATTCTTGACGCATGCGCCACGCTGAGAATCTCCATCGTCCTCCCACCTCCAGCCTCTTTTCTTCTTCCTTTGGTCCAGCGGCAAGCTTTCTGCGAAGCTTCAGTCTGTAGCCGACGATTCGCTCTGCAGCTTGCTTATCCACTTACTCACTTTGCTCACTTTGTTCACTTTGCTCATAGATATATATATATATATCTGTTTATTTATTTATATATATATATTGCCTGCTCATTTATTCTCTTGCTTCGTTTACTTGTACGCTTCCTTGTTCACTTGTCTTACGTAATTGCTTTTGTTTACACGCTTTGACGTATACTCGCGTGTTTGCTTCCGAAAACGTCAAACGCACGCCCGAAGGTTTTGGCTCCTGTTACTTTTGTATTTCGTGGGGTTGGAGGGATGTTTTGGTCTCCCCCCCTCCCCCCACCCCCCCGGACGGTGGGGAGAGGGTGAAATCGGGGTAACCATTTTGGGGTGAAATTTGCGCCGAACGTCTTGGAGAGGAATTTGAACGTTTCCTTTTGCGCGCTTAAGACATTCTGGGAATTTATAGGGGATGAACGGGTGGGTTTAATTAGTCGAATTTATGCGGTGGGTTTGCGAATTGGAAATTGCTGAGATCGGGTTCTGATTATTTTCGGCTTACGGGGTAAGATCGATTTTTGAAGTGGTTCGAGTATGATTTTGATGATTTATGTTATTTTAGTTAGTTTTGGGGGATGAATGGTTTAATCGAAATTTTTGTTGATACCATTCGTTTTTTTTGGTAACTTTTTCTTATTTGGGTGGGGGGGAATAGCAAAATTGGAAAATTTGCGAATGTAACGTTGTCTTGTTTTGTGAAATAATTCTTGATAATATGGTGATAATTCTTGAAATATTGACGGCACTTTTATTTCAGTGACATTCGGTCAGACCATTGTTGAAATTCTTGATTCCCACGTAATACCAGCAGAAGTCCATTGATTTCGAGAAGTTAAAAGAAAAAACGAAAAATTCGTGCATCGAGAAAACTCAATTCGCCGAGGAAATCCGAATCCTTTGAATTCGAGGTCTTCGTGTTCCGGTTTTGGGATTTTCGGCTTTCTGCTTCCGGATTCCGGTTTCGGGGTTGAATGCTGTTATCGAGATTCGATTCCCCCGTGTCCGCGGAATAGTGCCAAGGAAACCGTTTGTTATCATTTTTTTTTGTTCCCTCTTGGTGTACGATTTTGTGAACTGCAACAGTGTCGGAATAAAAAAGGAAAAACGCGTTGGACTAAAAGAAATATAAAATTTTGACAATTTTACGTAAAACTGCGAACGACTTGCAATAATTTCTCGCGGCGACTGCAGACGAAATTGCGAACAATTTAATCATACGGATAAAAAGAAATTCAAAAAATTATCCGTCGAAAAACGAATATCCAAAAAAGTTTCAAACGCATATCGAAAGTAAAAGTCGTACAATAAAATTATTAAGCGCAAAGCTTCCGTATAATCGTTAAACTCAAAAAAAATCTCCACGTCCCGAGGCGAGGGGATTGAAATTTTAAAAAATTATGTGTTTCGTGTTAATCGTCGATTTCGAAAGAATTTGAAAAATTCTCAAAAGACACTTGAAAAAGTTTGCCGCGTTTTCTCCAAGGATTTTGCTGCTTCCTTCTACGCTCATCAAAAGCCACCCTACACTTTTGGGATATCCAGTGAAATTTTTGAGAAAAACGAAAAAAAAAGTATTATCAGCCCATCGTCGGATCAGCCGAAGTCGCCGAAATCCATTGGTACAATAGAGAAAAAGTACTTCGCGTGCTTTTTCATTCCAGCCGGCAACGTGGAGGTGAGCGAAGCCCACAACACAAAGGAGCATTAAAAGCCGATCCTTATCCTGGAGAAGTTTCTTGATAATCCTCTCATTGTTGCGCAACAATAGCCCTATAACCGATTACAGTATTTGAAACGGACAATAGTCGACGTAACAGCCTATGGGCATTATCTGTCGTTTAAGCTAGTAACTGGATGATAAAACGTAGTAATTAATAATTAATATTTAGAAAAAGTAATAAAATATCAATTAGTAATATCGGAGGGATTTTATTTTATTTTTGACTTTATTAAATTTCTCTTCACCTTCTGATCTATCATATATATATATATTAATTTTTTCCCCTCTGTTGGTACTCCTGATTGGAGGACCAAAATGGACGTAATATTTTTGTCATTTAGCACGGATGGTGCATGACTGGTGATTTTTTTGGAATTTTTTTAAAATTGTATCGATCAAAAATGATGGGCGATCGTAACTGCGGGGATTGTGGGAATAAAAATATTTCCAGCTCGTCAAGAATCGCTTTGACGCTTTCGCTGATATTGGAAAATTTGCAAAATATTTAATCTTGCTAATCGCAAAAATACCGTCGTGATTCACGTCCATTATGGCAGAAACATTCGGGACGCTCTCGTCGTCCAAAAAAAAAATGCTTTTACGAAATGTCGTGGAGTAAAAGAAATAAAGAAAAAAGAAAGGAAGAAAGTACTAGAATCTTCACGAAGCTTTCACGTGTATCGACACACTTACTGACATTCGTCGTACGCGAATGTTAGGTTAGGTTAGCCTGGGTCGGAGTTAGGTTAGGTTCAGGACCAGCACTATCAAAAGGGGTCGTAGGAGCGTGAAGAAGAGGAGGTTAAGTCGCCGAAGAAGCTCCTTGATCCACTTTTGCTTAAGCCGCTTACGGTCGTGGTCCTTGTGTGCCTGTTTTGTGCCTAATCCTTGGATTTTATATCTTTTTTCTTTTTTTTTCTTATCTTTTCTGCCCTCAGCCATGTATACAATAGAAGAGTTAGACTGCGGACTGCGATACCATCAGGGTGTCCATTCTTGGCTGAGTCTGTCCTCCATCTTGGTTCCTATTTTATGCGTCCATTGTGGTTTCTAAAAAAAAATGGATCTTCGATACCATTTTGGAAAATTCTTTTTAATGGAATTTTTCAAATACTTTTTCTTACTTTCATCCTTCGTCAGTTCGCTCTGTGTGTTTAATTATGATGATTTTTTTGGAATTTGGTTTTTTGGGATTTTTTTTGTTATAATGAATTCGGGGTCTCCCATCTTCCTAATGCTTCTTATGGTCGCGGATCTTAACGGTCTGATGGACTCGCGCTGAAATAACAGCTTGAACGTGCGAAAATTCGATCCCGAAATTTCGCGACTGTCTTTTTCTATTTGGGAGGATCAAGTACTTTGCATTTTTTAGAATTCGACTGTTTTTTTATGCGGACTGTACTTCGAGCTGGTTAACGAATTTTGCCTTTTTCCAAATTATTTCACGAACGGTATTCGCTTTCGAGTATTCAGGTGTAGTTTCTATTTCGCAAAATGGCCGCTCTCTTGACGGCACTTCACTGCATTAGCAAGGATAATCAGGATTATCGGTCCTAACACGATTTCCGATACATCCCGATTAAAATCTAACTGAAATACCTCTTCCTCGATAAATCGTCTTCCATTCGATATTCCTATACAAATATTAACATCCACTTGATTCATAATACGTTTTTGATACTTAAAATTGGAAAAAAATTTATTTTTCAAAAATAAAAAATTTTCAAAATTTTCTCTACTCTTTTTTTCAGCGACGCAAGGAACGCGGTCGAATCGCGATCGAGAACGTTCACGTGGTGGAAACGGCGAGCCTCGGTGCGGGCGGAGACGTGGCCGGGGCTGAATCCTTGGGTGGTGGCGGTGGCGGCGGAGGTGGCGGTGGTGGAGGTGGCGGAATACCTGGTGGACATCCATTTCAAGTTGGATATCGAGAAGCAGGCCAGGAATACACGCTTTACTTACTTGCCGCCAGAGAGCAGGATCGCGCCGAGTGGATACGCGCCATACGAGCTGGTAAGTTTGGATAATAATAATAATATTTTGCAAATCAATCGAACTTATACGTAGTTTGATTGCTATACTAAAAAAGTACAAAAGAAATATGAATTCGCGACTCCCTTACAAAGTCGTAACGATCTTCGCGTTCGAAATGTTTTCAATTTGCACGACGCTTACAAATAAGTCGGATAAAAAAATTTAAATGGCTGAAAAATAGGAAAAAGTGGTAAAAGCTTCGTGAGAGTACAAAAGGTGAAAAGCGTGCGAATTTTTTCGTACATCCTATATACGTTTTTATATAAGTAAAACATAGGTATGCATATCGGTAGTGGGTCCTTTCAACAATACGACTTATTTTTCTCCATTGGCCCCTCCTTCTTTTTTTTTTTATTCGCGACCCAGTTAACTTCGCGAATATTCAAAGTGTCGAAGTCGACCGTGTATACGGACACGCGTACAGTTTCGCGAATAGCGGATTTACACACGTGCTATTCATCTGTACGCGTTGAATTCACGTAATGGGGTAACTACCTCGGGCTATCCTGATTACAGACAATTCGCAAATCGTGTAATCGTATCGGGGATTTTGCAAACCATCCCTACTGTCGCTCCTCGAACCCTTTACCGGAACTGCTCATTAGTTTAGCCGCCATTGCGCGACGAGACAGCTGCCCTGTTACCAGTGTTTAAAACGTTACCTCCAATTACTGCGAAAAAATTGATAGCAATTTTTGCAAGTGCAAAAAAAATTTTTTTCGCAACGTTTCACCGCCCTCGATTGAAATCGTAAGGACGTGCAAACGTTTTCGCATTCATTTTTTTGCCTTTTTTATGCCTTTCTCGAGTGTCGTCGCCGATGTTGAGATTCTTTGTTTATTCTTTTTTTTCGAACTTAATGAATCAAAGCTTCGCCCTTTCGCTTTATACGCGAAAAAAAGTGCACCTATGCATCCGAGAATGCAGGTGCATCGTTTGCCCTCCTTATTTGACAGCGCGCAATGCAACTTTGAATACTTGCAATAATATCCTCGAGCTTTTCAACGGCGAAGTTCAAAGTGCACCTTGAACGACTGAAAGGCGAGCCCGCATGCAACTTCACGAAAAGGCGGGACTGACGCGAGGTCGTATGAAAATGAATTTTTATTTTATGTACGCGCATTCGCGGAATTTCTATTGCTTCGTGGAATTCAATTTCTTCGTACGGGCTTTTCCCACGAGGACTTTTCAATTCATACGTATACATAAAGCGGCGGCTTTCTTTTCTCGAGGATACAAGTATTAATATACTGTATATTATTTTATTCACATTTATACAGCAAATTGAGGATTTATTGTGCACGTATGAAGTTCATTTAATTTTATCGTGAAAAAATTAATTGAAGCTCCATTCAGCCCGTCGTCAAATTTAAATTCGCTCTCGACCGTGAGACAAAATGTCGCGGAGTGAATATTTGCGCGAATGAGGTAAAACGAGAAAATAAGAATTTGCCAACGAGCAAAAATAGGATGAGAGTCTCGAGAGGTGAAGGGTGGGAGGCAATTGAAAAAAATTTTCTTTTCTTGAACGTAGATATATTTTTGAAAATTAGGTCGAAAGTGTGGAAGTTTGTTTTCTCTCTCGCTCTCGCATCCTTGCAAGTTCTTTTAAAGTTTTGGCGAATTTTTCAGTCGCGAAAAAAAAGCTCCCTTTAATCACTCGCCCATTGATTCGACGTAACGACGACGTCTGCCTGATGGCGACGGGCTTGCAGACCCGACTGTGCGAATCTTACCTGTAAATGGATGCAAGAGCGTAGAACTCGCGAAAAAGTTTTTGCCAAATTATTTCGCGTCACTCTCTCGAGACGGCGGAGTAATTTTTTTTTCCTTTTTCTTTTTTTTTTAATCTCTTCGTACATCCTACTTGTATATTTCAGGAGGATGTCTGTATTATGTGCAAGGGTGGGATTTTATTATTCGGCCGAAGACGAGTTTCCGGGAAAATTGTAAGGGCGGTAAATTCGAATGGAATTATCTTTGCGAAATTAGAACTGATAAGAGTTGACGCTTTTGTGGAAAATGGCAATTATTTTCGGACGCTTATCAGTTCCATCATTTATATTATACATACGTATATATATATATATCTTGAGTGACAAATTAGAAAAGATGGCGGATTAAAGTCTAATCAGACTGGCTTTGAATTTTTCACTTCACTGGGGATCAAGGCCATTCAACCTTCTTCAACCTTTTTCCACCTTCTCATAGCTCGCCTCCTCAACCTTTGCATTTCAAATTTTGCCACTTGCAATCCGACGTTTACTCCTAGCCTTTGGATTTTCCCTTTCGCCATTCTTCGCTCCACTGACGTCTACCCGTCACTTCCGGCCACGCGTATATCTGACTTTTGGAAATTTTCGTCTGTCCGTATTGTCTTTGAAAATCTTTTTTGGAACTAGTCATTTCAGCTAGGAGCTCGAGGGAGCGAGCTTTGATGAGTTTGGAAGAGGAAAAATAGGAATTTTCAGAAATCCCATAGCTCTCGTTTTATCTGCTCCACTTTCAGTAGGTATCTTATTCCCTGAGGTATAAGAGAGAAAGAGGTAGAGAGAGAGAGAGAGAGGGGGGAAAAAATAATGGTAATGCTTACTCGCCTTCGGCGAAACTGCCTGAGCAATCTCGACTTCCGGTTCTTGTCGATTCTCTCCTGCGTCTGCTCCGAAAGTATCCGCAAAATTTACGACCGTCGCTGCACCCTGAAATAGGAGGGACGATTGTTTCCTCATTCCGTGCAATTTCCGTTTTCCACGATTACCAACTTCGCGTCCCTCCTGGCAACGTGGCCTGAATAAACGCGACCACTTCCGGTTTGCGAATTTTCCCCAGCGAAGATTATACCTTGAAACTTTTTTTTTTCACTCCCAGCAACTTCGAGTCAGCTTCGCCCTGTTTGCCCGAGAAAATTATGTTTTTTTATAATTCCTCCAAAAAAATTGCACAAACAAAACGAAAAACGACGTTTCGCAAAATTTCGTCGGAGCCACGAGAGAAAGGCATCCAGCGCAAAATACGAACCAATACCGGAAACAACGGACAGTCGGAGCCACAAATCAACCAGGACGCAATCCCTCTATACGTCACAGGCGCAAAACCGGAAGACAAAGAACAGAAAAGACAAAGAGCGAAAGCACGAGAGGAGCGAAGAGCGGAAAAACTTAACGAGCCGTCAATTTTTCCAGCAATCGGCTGCATTTTCATTTTACCCTTCGCCATATCGACCATACAGAAAAATGGCCTCTTTGTCTCAGCTCGCGAATATATCAGCGTGATTTTTCTAAAGACATTTTTTTCGACGTTCCCTCTTGCCCGCGACCCTCTCACTCGTTTTCCCCGGTGCTGCCAAAAAAAAATTTCAACGCGTCATCGACAATGGCGTCGACTTTTTTTCTAATGCATCCTTGGCACTATATATACTTCCGTCGTGCACACCGTTTTTTTTTTTTACGAATTCCGCCATTTTCACCGTACTCGTAGTAGACTCCTCTGATATCCTGTTTCCACTCCATTTTGATACTATCATACTATACCTACATAGTATACTATGCTACTGCTATACCAAGTTGTTATACTACTCTATTCTATTTTGCACAACAATCTAGCAGTATATATATATTGTATTACCTCATATTATAATATTCTCTATCACACTGTCATATACACGGTGCCATATTTTATTTTTACTTCAAATCCACTGTATCTACTCCTCTTCCCCCTACCCCCTTGCCCCCCTATCCTCTTGCCCCCTACCCCCCCGTCCCTCGTTCCATTCTCCACGTTTGCACCGCACTCCACTGTCTATTTACCGTCTGCGACCTCGTGCCTGATATTTCATTTGGCTTGTTAATTAACCATTAACGAAGCGCGAGCTGCATCCAGCCAAGTAATTAAGCCTGCGCGATTTAACCATCCCCCCATCACCCCCTCCTCCATCTTTTCTTCTCTTTCTCTATCCGTACCGTCTGCTTAGCCCCTTTTACTCGTTCCGCGCGTTGGCGGGAAATTCAAAAAGTCCACCTATGCATCCCAGTGTATGACGTCACACAATGCACCACGAGATTATAGTGTACGTTTCAGTGCACTCGTATGAATTTCCACGTATCTCTGTATGCACTAGCGTGCACCTACTTCTTCCTGATTCTAGTGCACGGTCGGACCCCCCACTTGTATGCATTTTACAGCTGGGATGCACGAGAGGTAGCAAAGTGCATGGCGATGCACCAACGCGGGCCTTGTTTTTCTTCTCCGGCTAAAACGAATCCCATCGAATTGCATCGGAAACGTTGCTTTTATCTCTCTCTGACGCGCAGACTCTGGCTGCAGCGCGATTACCTACGAAATTCCACTTGGGGGCTTTATCTTCGCTTCTCTGGAATTGGAAGTGAAATTCCCACCGACACGCCGAATCGACTGGTGATCCCGAGTCTGCGAAACTTTATTCTTTTCCGTGGATAGTGGGTCGAGTGTTTTTGGAAATTTTTGGAATTTTTTTTTATAATTTTTTTCACGGTTAAAGTGGCGGTTTTTTGTTTTTGGGTCACTGGATGCAGCTATGGATTTTAATGCATACTTCTGTTGCGTCAGTGACCGTATACTGTTTTTGACTGTAATTGATGGTACTGCTGTATAGAGGGTGGTTTCTAAATTAACTGTATTTTGTTGCGTCGTTATCAGTGCCGTTCCATACGTCATTGTTATCGTTCTGCCAGGTGTATATATATATGTGGCTTATTTTTGCGAAACAATCCAGAAGCACGTTGCAGCACAATGTCATTCGGCGAATCGCGTATGCACGCGATTGAAATGATTAAAGTGATTTAACATAATTTGCATATCGTTATTATCCAGGATCAATTGTATCGAGTGTAAAATGAGTTGTGAAAAAAAGTAAATTGGCAATTTTCTTAAACGACTCGTTTTCAAGAATTATGCAAAAAAAATTATTTTTTGTTATCATTGCAGTGTGCAGCGAAAATCCAGGACTCAGCGCACGTTATCACTCCGGTCTCTGGAGCGGCAAGCGCTGGTCCTGTTGTCGCTTATCAGCGAGATCCGCCGAAGGCTGTGACACTTGCAGCTGCTGGGCCACCGGGAATTCCGTCAATTCGGGAAATTCCGCTAACTCAACGAGTCCGACGCACGCCGTCGGGACGGCTAATACGGTCAACTCCGCCGCGATCATCTCCACCGCGTCTAGCGTCACGTCAACGACTACGCTGTCGACCAGCGTCATCGCCGAGACTAACAACAACCCCCTGGTTCAACCCCTGTCTCGCTCCACTATCGGTAAGTCCTCTTATTTTATTTTTTATCTTTATTATTTTTTTTGAAAATTCTTTATAAGTCCGTTTTTTCGCTCCAACACTTCCTTTCTTCATACGCGCGCGTATCGTGCCGTGGTGTTTTTTTCCCAGGGTTGTTCAATTTTTTTTATCCTTGCGGTTGGTATACCTGTGTAACGTTATTCCGTACTGTGGACTTTTAGTGCGCGTGTATACTTTTTCTGGGCTTTTTTTTTATGAAATTCCCTGTAACCAACACGAAATACACCGAAAGCTCCGTAGTCGGCGTTAATTACTCGCTGCTAAGGTAAAAAAGAATTCATGCAAGGAGGTCAGAGGTCAGCTTTACTTTTCGACGCGACGCTAAACGACTCGCCGCCGTTAACTTTAATTTACAAGGAAAACTGAAAAGACGTTGCTCGAGTTCCGCTCTCGGTCGTGACGCAGAGTTCGCGTTGTGAAATTACCTTTAGACTTTGCGCAACGTCCCTCCTCGAGCTTGGTTCCTGAATTACGTCAGTCACGATTTTCTTTCTTTTTTTTTATTCAAAATTACAACTATCGAGTTTCCGTAGGAAAGAAAAAAATCGTAAACCATCCCTTGAACGTCGGAACTCAAAATCAAAATTGCCATCGACACAAAGGAGCAGATTTTCGAAGACGTCCGTCGGGGGTGGCTCCCCGTGTATGACGAGGGGGTTGAAAAAAAAAATAGTGACTCTGACGCGAGTGCCGTGGAGGGGGCGAATTAATTCGCGGCTGATGACTATTAACGCTACCCTGAGAGAAAGGGGGGAGGGGGGGGGGAGTTAATTCAATGCTGACTCCTGCATTGTCTTGCAAAGTGCAGACATGCATTTATGTATGCAATATTCGCTTCTCCCAGCTCGTTTCATCTCCACTAGAATCAGCTCCCCCCCACTCCCTCACACCCCCACCTGACGCCCACGCCAACCCTTGGCGTTCACAAGCCCGTGGTGAATATATCTATACGTGGCTAGATGATCGATAGTGGGGGAAAGTGGCCAAAAAGGAAGGGATGACACTTCGGTATCATCCCCTTTTAAGTTGACACACCGGCCCGAGAGGGTTGAATGACAAAATTATTATGTCCACCCTCAAGAATGTCGAATCTATTTTGAAAAAGGCGATATCTGGGAAATTCAATCCTTTGCCAAACAAAAAAATTTTTTATCTTTACTCTGATGGTAACTCGAGTCACGTATTGAAATTTGACTTTTTTGGGGGTGGGGGTGGGGGGTTGTACGTTGTTGAAAATCTTGACGTAAAAAAGCACCGGGAACGACACTCGGGCACCTTGTATACGGAAGACGTATTAAAATTGAATGACGTCATAAATTATCATAGAAATTGGATAGTAAAATGGGACACCGTGTATGGACGACGAGGTTAAAATTGTTATTTATATATTCGTGATATATAGTCGCTGGATTATATGATATATTTCGAATGCTATATCTTCCCTTAATGGATACGTCGATCAAGTAAGATTCAGGCCGTCGAGGGAGAGTCTAAAGCCCTTGGAAGTACAGTATACGTTAACGGCGTATACTATAGGTTATGGTTACCTTGCTATGACGTCACTAATGTAGTTAAGCGAAAGGGACTATAAGGCCGCAGGATGGGCCGAAGTATTACCTCGGGTCTTTGAATGTGGATCTTGAAAGCGAACCTGATCGTGCATACCAATCTGGTCTTTCCATGTTGGACACGTTCGTCATCCCCTTAAAACCAACCCTTAGAAACAGATCAGATCCCACGGTCTCGAAATCGAACGGGGCGAAACTGGATTTTAGGGTTGTATCGGGAGATTCGACGCTTTAACGGAAATCAGCCCTTGACGCACCCTTGAGCATTTTCGAAATTGCCCCGTGCGACGAGGGATGGAATCGAAACATCCCTTGTCGTACGCAGATTTTCTTCTATTTTTGAGATTCTCTTTTTTTAGCTGTTTAGCGAAGGGGGTGAAATAAAAAAATGGCGGATCATCGTACGTTCGAATAAAGTCGATACTGATTGTTTATTGAAAATTTTGAAAATTTCGTTAATTACCCCCTTTTTTTAGTTATGATGATGATGATGACGATGATGGGCATGCTCCTACTGACAGGTGTGCGTGAATGCGTGAGTACGTCGATGATCTTGAATGGCGGATCAAGTGGAGCTTGAATGAACGTAATATACAGTATGGCCGATGCACCCTTGTTACATGGTTAACGTTTTGGCGCGGTTGGCTTTACGGTTGGCTGATTTGAATGATCGGGTGGTTAAATGATTGGATATATGGTTTAGTTGGATGATTCTTGACAAGTTTTATGGTCCGTTTAATTAACGGAATTTTGCTGGGATTAAATTATTAGGGGTTTAATATCGTCGGACGATAATTTTTGAACACGTTATATATATATGTCTGAATATATCTCAGTGGTTATTCCAAGATTATAGGGTGGCTCAAAAGTGACGTAGTCGAAGATCTAGCTAAAGGTCAGTTTTCTGGGTGGACGAGGACGCCGTGCAATCGGGAAATATATAAATCTACGTAATCCGGGGCTTTTCAATTTGCCCGGGATTTCATGGCTTAGCTGACCTTACAAACAACCCTGTTGACCCTAACGTCACGGGTCGATCTACATACTGCAACGGCTGGCTGGGATTTTTCGTGAGGGACTGTGGAAAAGTGGGTTCTAAAGATTGCGAAGAGCGAAGGATTTAGTGTCGGGGAAGATGCGAAGATGAAAGGACGGAGGCTGCTGAAATTTGTGAGATTGGGGGAAACGGAGTCTTGTCGTCGTATGGGTTTTTTCATTTTGTTTTCAAATATTTTTTTTTGGACACCTACTATTTCATACTCGTTCTCGAGTTTCGGTGATATTTTTTTTTTTACGTGGCTGGTGACCTGTTCGATCCTCGAAGGAAACCTTATCTCAATTTTAACATCGACCTCAATAATTTTCCTTCTCCTGGCTAAGGTCGAATGAATGAGAAAAAAAAGGGGGTTAAGTGCTAAGAGCGATCAATGAACCAATCCACATATAACAGCTAGGGAATTGACCGTTAAGTTTTTCCAATTTTTCAAATCATTGACACGTGACTCAATTGTTTACTCGAAAAAGTCAAATCTTATTTATCGTTCGCATTTTGAAGCTAATTAACCCTCCCCTCCCCTCCCTCCTTACCGGACCCAAATATCGTCCACCAAAAAGATTCTCCAACTCGAACGCGCGTAAAATAATCCAAATAATTACCGTCTCCCCCATCACCCTGTTTGTTGCAAAAATTACTTACCCCCCTGCTAATTATCCCGTACCGAAAGATAATAGAAAAAAGAAAATTCAGGTCAAGCCTTAACGGCACCGCCAAGAGCCGCGTCGAAGTTTCCGGGAAAGTTGAGCTTTGGCTTTGGGTAAATTTATAAGTAGAGGGGGTGCGATTTTTGATGCTGAGAGGGAGGAAGGGTGGCTGAAAATGTGGAGAAGAGGGAAAGAGAGGGGGCGGAAGTGGTACCCAACGCGGTAAGGATTGGTGGCAAGTTAATCGAAAACAAACAATATGAAGAGGGGTGGGGGTGGGGGGAAGCTGATTCGCGGCCCACGAGAATGAACTGCCTTTAACGAGAGACGCCATTGCAGTCAGAAATTCGCAACAGGAAGTAGCCCAGGAGGACCAGCTGTTTGCCTGGTTAACGAGTTCAGGGCAACCACTTTTCCACGGGAAAATTTCATCCCCGTGAACTTTTCTCTTTGGGGAACCCTATCCCCCCTGTCCCCCCTTCTCCTCCCCCCGAGTTTTCATCCTTATCATTCGTTCAACCCTCCTCGCACAGATGTGTATACCCGTCGCTTCGCCACGCACTCTTTGCGACCTCCGCGTGACCCCTCCCCCGGAGCGACCCAACGCGGAGAATGCAATTAGCGAGTTTTGCGCGAATGGGTCGTCTGAAATTTTCCTGAACTCTACGAGGATGTCTAGTACCCTGGGGTGCGTATGGAATTTTGATGAGAAACGTGAAAAAGAAAAACATTTTCTTTTCCTATCGACAAGAGTACCCCCCGTTGTCTATTGAAATTTTTCATGAAAATTTTTTTCTTTACTCCCCCCACTCTCCCCGACTACTGAATTATCAATTTTGCGTCTATTCAATAACTTCGCGAGTAATTCATTGAGAACGTCCTCGCCATTTCGATACAGGTTCCTGATATCCAATCAATACTATCTTTCAATAGGGATGGTTTATTACCAATATTGGATATGACGTAATGTCTGTACCCCTGTCTCTGTCTGTATACATATATACCTATATAGAGGGTACGCCAAGTCCCAATCTTCTTAGTTAAAGATATTGCAATTCTCTTTGCAAGAGCGAGAAAGAAAATTCAAGCGGAAGTGATCCCCCCCCCCCCCCCCCCTCTTATTGCCACGATCCGAAGTTTTCTCTTAAGAGAGCGCCGGAAGTTGATCAGCTCCGATCCTCAATCCTTTCCGCATCCGTTCATCTCGAATCACTCGTTTGCATTCCTTTTTACAATCATTCCAATCATCCCTGCATCTTCGTCTTCCTCGTATTTTTTTCAACCCTCCATTTTACATCTCGAGCCACGAATTTTCCCCGCGAGATAATACCTCACCCTCCGCTCTAGTTTTTCCCACCACCCTTGGTACTCCCCCTTGGTACCCCGACCCTTTGGCGGGGGGTGGGTGGGTGACTGGTGGGGCTCCTCGCCTTATACGAATATCTTGGATATTCATCAGCCAAGCTCCACCGGGTTAAATGAAGTTTTTCCGCGACGACGAAATTGACTCGGCTTCTCGCACTCGAGAGGATTCTTTTTGTTCCGTTATTGAACTTTCCTTTTTATTAGGTTTTTCCCACTTTCTTTTTTTCACTAGTTTCCCGTAAAACTTTCTCGCCATCGCGCGACTTTGCTCTTATCTGTATTATCGCACGCGACTCTTAGATTCGTCGCGGGCGTCTCCGCCAGGTGTCTTCCGAGGACGGATAAGGATAAGGAGATCTAGATGGGAAAGTGCAGGAATAATAATAATAATAAAAGAGAAGAAAAAAAGATAAAGAGTCGAGGGTGATTCTTCAAGAGTATCGTCGCTCGATCATTCCGCTTTAATTGACATCCCTTTCTCACCGGACGTCTCTAATTGATATTTCTTTATACCGTTTCCATTCTTTTCTTTTTCCTGCACCTGGTTCCTCCAAGAAAAGAAAAATGCACTCAGTGCACTCGGCGTTCACGTAATTGGCGCCCTTCATTGAGTTTCTCTTAGTTTTGTCCTTCCGCTCTTTTTCTTTCGTCATCCAGGCGGAAGCTTGATGAGAAAAAATATATATATATACACGTAAATGCGTTCAAGAATTCAAATGGACCAAAAGAATTCTATTTTCAACGATCTCGGATATCTCACTGACATCTTTCTGATTGTTTAATGTATACGAAGTTTTTAATATAACGGGGTCAGAGGTCACGCGAGGTAACTTAAATATAGGTACAGGTGTACCAAAGAATTTTTCCATATAACATACGTTGGATTATTCGGACAGGATTTGCAGTGCCTTTTCTTTTTTTTTCTTTTTTCTTCGAACTACGCGAATCTGGTAAAAAAACATCGTTATTTCGAAATTAGGGCGAGACCACAACGTGCAACGGTGCTACTACCAGCGACAAGAATCCCACCGGTAGACAATGCCACGTCGACTACGACAAACCGCCTTCAGGGCAATCCACACTGCGATTCGGAAAATCCACCGCAAACATAAAAATGAAATATCATCCCCTGCGTGCATCCCTCTTTTGAAACGCCCTGTGGCTGTTGTTTCTGTGGTAGGTTGGCATCCTTGGATCTGTGATTTTTTTTGTTGTTGACTTTCTGGGTTCGGGTTTATTATTATTATTGTCTATTATTTTGTACGATATTTCTTTTTCTTTCGATCCTCCTACTCCAAGGGAAATTAGTATCTCGAGATGCGTTAAGCTCGTGAGTGACGGTTGAGCGAAATTATGCAGGTGAAAAAAGTAAAATGAAAATACGTTAGAATGACGTAACAACGCGGAAACAAACGACTCCGTTTAATCTGCCGTGGCGCAAAGCTAAACGAAGTATAAGACGTGGTAATTACGTAATTAAAAGAGGTACTTCAACCCTCGTAGTATTATGCACCGGAGATAGTTTTTTTTCTTTTTCTTTTGTATACTCGCTCTCCGGGTAATAGGGTATGCGTTACGAAAACTGAAAAAATGGGGTTGGTAAATATTATCTATGATGGTGAAACGTTCGTAAATTACGTATTTACGGATGCTGCAATTTAAATGGGGATTTTCGGTATCGAAAAGAGAAAAATTCTTTGGAGACGATAACGAGTAGAATAATGAGGTTACGTAACTGTAAATTTGTTTTTTTTGGGGGAAATTTTATCTCTTTATACTAACCTCTCTTTGTCCTCGTATAATCCGACCTTTAACCTTTAATGGCGGGCACGTTACAGATGGGATGAACGACATGCTTCGTAACAGCTACTACTCAATTTTATTAATCATAAGGGAGGCGATTGCGTCATTAGAAATTCATGGGGTTGTTAGAGCCGCTAACGCGCACCTGCGACCCTGGCAGGAATTTTCGAAAAATATGAAACCATAAATGGTGTTAAAGAATTAAAAAGGGATGTTTCTTTTTTTTTTTTCAATTTACCGTCGACAGTCCTTCTGACCTCTGGAGTCAGCCAAGCAATCATTGTAGTAATTTATTCGTATCTTTAGATAATTATTTATCTCTTCCATCAGCTGGAGATGATGAATCCGGGTCAAAATTGGCGGTAGGATGACTGAAAAAAATTTTTTTTGTTTGACACAACGTCAGCCGGTATTATCGTACGTTTATCCTAAAATCGCGGATTATGCAAACCATGAATATTACGAGACGTAAATAGAAAACATGGCGCCCCAAGGGTTTTCTGTAGTCGACAGCAATTTTTCGCGAAAATCCAATCTCACCCCTAGGGACACTCCTTTAGGGTTTTGCTATGGCTTCATCCCCTCTCAGCCGCGTCCAACCCACGTTTCTTTCTGCAGGAAAACATCGTCCTCATCTTTTTAACCTCTTCCGCTACCTTCAATCTTTTCACCTTTTTTTTCTTTTTTTGCCCACTTCTCTGTCTTCTTTCTTTTTCTTTTTTCTAGCTTTTATTCCGCGTCGGGTCGAGTTCTGTCTTCTTCCGCGACTGTACCGAAGCTTCACGACTTTCGCCGCTCGACTTATTATCCATAATGACGGCGCACCGCGAAAAGACGGATTAATGCCAATCTCCAAGTTGCAGCTGCAGCTGCGGTTGCACTTGCGATTCCAATTGATGTTCCAGACTTATTGTGCGAGACAACGGTGCAGTCATGTCCGTTATCGAATCCTGTAGTTTTCCGTGGAAATTCGATATTATCGATTGTCGATCAATCGATCGTTATTACATCGTAGCATTCGTTATCCAATTTTTATATATATATAATTTTTTTGGCAAATTTTTAACCCAAAACACTAAGCGTTCGAAAAACGAAAAGACACGAAAAACGATTGTGCTTCGAATTCTTAGTAAAGATAATAAAAAAAAAAAAAATCGAATAGACAAATCGATCTGTTCCACGTGATTGGTAGTTGGCCATATTGGCAGATCGGCCAACCTGGAGCGTCTGACGTGAGTGACGCTTTCCAATTTCAATGTATAATTCGATTAAATTCAAAAGCTCTTACCGACGCACGGTTTTCCCGCCATTTCCACTCGTATGATAAATCTTGATTATCGAAATCCATTTCCGTGTCTAATAATTGTCGATTTTTTTTTTACTTCCGGTACTATTAACTTACGTAACTCGTAATTGCCATTCGCTTACTTACGACAACAATAAAATCTTTATGGATTACGATATTTCGCCAAGACTTAATTACCGTTGCTAAATAATATTATGCCTCGTTGCGTCATTCGTCCGGTGCAATGGTACCTGCCACTTGATGCTGGTTTTGTTATCAGAAAATACGTAGCGAGTGAAGTGTAAGCAGTGATAATAAGAAGTCTTTTATAACGAGAACTTCAATCCCCAAGCATCTGCAAAGAGCTGTCATCGGTTTCGACCATTAACTATACAATGAAGTTACGTGTATACAGACCGAAGCATTGACAGGAAAATTCTTTGCTTTGCGTACCAAGAAAAATCTGCAAGATTTTGCAGAATGGAGGGGAGGCGGTTAAAAGGTGAAAATATAAGAGTAAAAACTGAGAGGGGAAGAAGTAGAGGGAAGGGTTAAAGAGAGTTCAAGAAAAGCTCCTCGAGGCTATACTCTTTCCTTTTATTTTCTCTTTCTTTCCTTTTTCGTTCATTTCTTTTTCTTCGTCTTTGAAAAGACAAATTCTTTGATCTGACACGTGGGATGCATGCGCGCCAAGGACGCCAGGGGAGGCGAAGGGGATGCGAAAAGGAAGTGAAAAATGCGAAAGCAATGCAGAATGATAATAAAAAGTAGGTAAAACGTTCGAAGGTACAAAGAAGAAAGGTAAGAGGTAAGAGATGCGTCTCGCTTGTCGCTGAAGGTTGAAGGTTGAAGGTCGAATAATGGGAGCACTTAGAAAGGAGTCGGAGTCGGTTGAAAAGTGAATGGAAAAGTGGAAAATAAAACAAATTTGAATGTAGGAGGAGTGGAGGGGAAATTCGGGATAGATAAGACGATCGTCGAGGCGTAAAGATAAAGTCCTGATGATTTAGCCTTTTTTTGGGATTTTATTTATTTTCCATCTTTATACTTATCTCGAACTTGCTTATCTGTACCGTCTGCGTCGTTTGGCGTTATAAATAATTTTTACTTATTTCTTTTCTCGGTACAGGCGAATCCTCAATGTCAAAAAGCTGTCCCATTGTATCTACGTCACTCGTTTTCAGCTTCGCGAACTGTCTAGAAAAAAATTAGCGAAATTGCGATAAGGTTTCAGAAAGAGACGATCAAAACAAAAGACCTTGAGACCGAAGTGCGAAACCGAAGATCCTTCAAAGCCTTTCGAAAGTGGCGCGAAGAATTTTGGCACGTTAAACAAACCGCAAAAGCAAACGTAACTCGAGTCGCAAAATATTCGCAATGACGCTCGAAAATACTATTTTCACGGTGTTCGATGGTCAAAATTTGTTTTTTTGAAATTACGAAGCGATCCAAAAATTTTCAAATTTTATGTCCGCATCCAGACACGGCTAATTAATCCATTTGTAATCAAGCAGTCACGCACCTGCGCTCGGGTTCGTCTTCGGCATTTCTAATTAGTTACGTAATTACGTAGGCGTTACGTATCAGTTACGTGTGTCTATCCTAAAACGTGCAGCTGCGTCAAAGAGACGCGAGGCTTATGCGCCTTGACAATGCGTTGAATGAAGCTGCTTCCTGGTTTGCAAATGACTACCGACACGGGGTTGGGACACGGTGTGCAGATGCGACGTTCGTGGGTCGTATCGTCAGGGTCTCAAGGGTTCCTGTGCTACGTACCCAGGCTACTTCTATGCCAGTGAACCATCCCTTGTATCTCTGGTCCATATAGCGAAGACTCTCGGGAGCTCGTTAAAACTTGATACTCGGCCAGTCTCTCTCTCTTCTCCTCTCTTCTCCTCTTATCTCCTCTGCTCTTCTCTTCTCTTACTCTTCTTCGGGTTTCTCTCTCGGATAGACACGCTTCTGCAGACTCGCTCCACGACCCACGGAGAGTCCATTGCAGCTGCGGGTCGCAGCTGCACGTTCCGACGGTAGTTGCCACTTATTTTTCCCTTTCTCTTATATACTTCTCCCTGTTAACCGTCTCGCCTATTCTCTTGAGATTATGCATTTTTCTTGGGGATTATTATGCTTTCTTTTATGTACGTGCGAATGCAGCTACTTCTATGGGAAAACATTTTTTTCAGACTTGCGCGAATCGTTTTATCGATATTGGGGTATATTGTCAGTGGTGGAAACAACGTGGGATTTTTATTTTCTTTTTGCTGCGATTTTAGCAATTTCGTTCGTCTTAATGATTTTGGTATTTTGCGAGTTTGCGTGATCGCCATGGGACGACCGGATGTTTCTTTTTTATTCTTTTTAATTTTTATTTTTCTTTCGTGTCTTTACATTTTTAAGCAACCGCAATCTGTCAAACTGAACGCATACTGCGAACGCGCATATCGAGCGGCAAATTCAAACGCATCGAACGACGACCAATTGGCGTCGCGGAAAATCGGTGACAGAATTTCAAAATATTTTTTATACACAATATGGATCTCATACCAAAGGGATTACATTGTAATATAATTTTGGATACCCATAGATATCTATGTTTCTGGTTTCTTTGTATTTTTGAATATATTTTATTTTTGTTTTTCTCCTATAAATTGACATTTCGATATGTTGGTTATATCGCGTGCAGTTGCCACTTACGTTCGCGATCTTATTTTATTTCCGTCACCTTTATTTTCCTTGGTAAATAGAACTATCGGATTTGCGAACGCTTCTCGAAGATCCTCTTATCGAGTTTACCGCAGAAATAAGATTTCTCGTTTACCTGGTCGAGATGGATAACGCGACAAGAGAGGAAAATTCCGCGAAAAAAAATTGTTTGCCAAAATCGACGTTCCCACGAATCACGACAAATGTCTTTTGTCTTCTGTTTCAGGTGAGTCGTCAACAATTTATTATCGAATGTCACAAAAATTCGCATCCTCGTACACAGGCAAGCGTGAGTACTTTGCAAATTTCTTCGTATCACCAACGCGCGTCTGTTTCGCAAAGCGCATTGGCGTGCGATTTTGAAAAATTGCAAAAAAGATCATAATAAGAAACGCCCATTAATTCTTCGAACATTTCACTTTTCCTACGGAACTGATAACTCACCTATCCTTATCTTTCAAGATGTAACCAAAAGAAAAAAAAACGTGAAACGTAAAATTTTCACGCGAAAAATTTCAATGCATTATTAAAATCGTATTTGCGAAAAACACCCGCTACGGGTTAATTGATATCTTGTCCCTAATTTTATCTTTATTCGTTTCTCTCTCGTCCTTATCATCCGTGTAACTTTTCACGCTCGCGAAAAAAGTTGAAATTAAATACCGACGTGGTATTATGGTGGGGAATGAAATTTTACGTCATTAAAAATCATATTATTTTTTTTACGACTTCCGCCTCGCTGTGTCTTACGTATAGATTTATATGTATATATATATCATCCAATATACTAAACTTTGTTATTGGGGCGAGAGGGGGAGGTGGGGGATATATATATATAGCTATCGCAAGCCAAAGCCTCGCGTGGCGATGGCAGCTCTGATGAAACATTCTGTACATTAGGTATATATATATATATCTGTACATTAGGTATATATATGTATCTGTACATTAGGTATATATATACACATCGTAGACTTATGTACTATTGCCCTCTAGTACATGACAGTCTATATAAAGATACAGCGTACCACCCGGACTGCATTTACCTCAGTCATAAATAATCATGAGATCTAAGAGTGCCATGGAATATTTAACAAAAATTTACGTCAACTCGACAGACAAGAATATTTATCCGATTGGACAATCAGTATCATTGAGTAACTTCGATTTCTGTTGGACGATAAAAAAAAAGAATTTTGACAATTGACCACTAATTGTAAGGAGGATCATTAGAGCTGTATGGTAATAAATCCATGGTACCGACACTGTACGTTCAGTTTCATGGAGTATATTATAATTAATGTCACGGCTATTATCTGTCATTACGATGATTCATGGTTAACGTCAAATTACTCATTATCAGGATACTTTTGTTATCGTCAGATTACGATGACGCGACTGTTGGATTTTCTAGTGTGCTACTCCTTTAGCTAGATATCGCAGTCTTACGGTGCATTGGAACTATCATCAGTTTCAGTTAACAATCATCACGCTTACTCGATGACTCGGCTGTCGATGTATCCTGGTAATGTTGGATGAGGCGTCAGTCATTTTTACTTAATAATAACGTTCGGTTACGATAAAACACGTTTCGCGTCCGCAACCGAGGAGCAGTCAAGAAGATCCGTGAATCTTCGTCAGTGGGATTTGTCAAGAGAGTAAAAAAGAGAGAGAAGGAAGAGAAAGAAGAAGAGAGGGTAAAAAAGAAAACAGGGTCAAAGGGGACAAGAAAAAGAATGGAATTGGCACGTAACGTCATAGAAAGTTTGTGCAACTTTGGAAAACCGTGATACCAAGATGCAAGAAGAAGAAGCTGAAGAAGAAGAAGAAGAAGAAGAAGAAGAGGAAGAGCAAAAAGGATGATTCGTCAAAGACAAAGAAAGCAAGAGACAATCTGTTAAGCTGAGAAGTCAACGCAAGAAAAGGACGCGAGGAAGAGAAGAAATAAGAGACGGCGAAGTGGAAGGTGGAGGTATACAGGTTGAAGTGGAAGTGGAAGAAGGTAAATGGGGAGGGGGAAAGGGGGGGCTTTCTGGGGCCCAATGTATCATGAAGGTTCAGTCAGTGAAACTCCGCGTAACGCGACGCACACTTCACTCCTTCGATATTCGATTATCGATTTTATCTTGATTCGTTTGATAAGAAAAATAATTTTTTTTATTGCCGACATAGTTTATCGTTCAATTTTTCATTTGGATCTTTGTCTTTTTTTTTTCTTGGTCCTCGACCGTGATTGTGGGTTATTGTTTTTCTGTGTCTTTTGTATCTTCAGTTGAGTGACCAAATTTGTTGTTTCGTGATTACAAGTTTGTCGGACCTAACGGTAAATGATAACGGGCGCGCGTTAATTACTTCGATTAAATAGTAGTTTGTGTCATTTTCAAAAATCTAGTGACTTTTCCGGTTGTCAGTGTCTTTCGGTGCTTTCACCGTTACGCCTAGTGAATTTTTTTTGCGAGTGATGTGCTACAAGTGGTATGACGCGAACTTCTGTCGCTCGTGTGGAAATTTAATAAAGGTGCCCTTTTTGTTGTTGTTGTTGCAATTTCGGTTTTAAATCGTCTCTGGACGTAATTTACAGTTCGCGTAAACAATATATATGGATATTATCACGTCGATTCTTGCTACGCTACTTTTCGGCGAATTCGACGAAACGAGGATGACGTTTTTCCTTATTTTTTCGGCGAATTATCAATCGATCACGCCGATCGATCGGGAATGCCGCCAGATTGCGCAAAATTGTTACGAAAAAAAAAATACGTTGCAATCTTACGAAATTTTTCTTGCGACACTCGTCGCACTGCTGTCAGTCGATTGCGCAATGCAGATCGCTTCCCTATCGACCGCGAGTTATAAACAAAGACGATGATGCAAATAAAAATCGAAGACACCAAAATTCCATTATACAATATATCTCCTATATTGCAGTTTCGTGTTTTTTTTTTCATTTCTTTTTTTATCCTCGTAAAATTGACCTTACGACGTATTGATGATTTTTGTAATTAGAAAAAAATATTTTTTTACTTCTTATCCTCTCTCTGTCATTTTGGTTTTTCCACCTTATTCCTGTATACCCCACCTCCGTCCACCTCCACCATCGTAATTTCACCTCAGCACGCTAATTCGCTGTTTTCGGTGCAATCCGCGTTCCCGCGAATTACTACTTGGCTGAATGAACTGTAATTACTCCGGTTATAATTGTAATTGACATTGCGCAGCTATACGTGACGCGTAATTTCTGGACCATTAAACTCCGCGAACGTCAACGTAACTATTGTTTCTCCAAGTTGGTACTAACAATTACGTTACCTCACGTCAGTAAGGTTACGAATACGCGTTACCACGGTTTCTCAGTATTTCCTATTATTACCCGAACGGCCAATTGTCGTACGAAAAAAAGGCGCGAAAATTAAATAAAAATTTGAAGGAACAAAAAAAAAATTTGCGAAATTTCCTCCATTGTAAAATTGCAATTGTCATTTTCTACCTCGCTTACCGCAATCGACAGTAAATTCCCCCCCAACCCCCAACCCCCAACCCCCATCACCCCATTAACCATGCCGCAGACGTAACGCGATAACGACTATCACGCAAAGTCCGGATAGAAAGTAAAAAATCTAAAAATCAACTATCACGACGATAGTCGCAATCGAGTATCGATTAATTCTAATATCGAATATCGAATCACGCGTTAGTTGCGTGCAGATCTCAATGAACGCGAATGCATGTGACAAATCGATACCCAATCAATAATTCCGTTCGTGTGCTTAAGGCCATTTAAAGTCCCGTACACATTGCTACCGTATCCATCGAAATAGTCGCTTTCCCCGTATCTATGACAACGATATTCATCTATCGGACTATGTGAACGCCACCTTTAGGGACTTTCAAAGAGTGTCGAACCTTATAACGGGTTCGATTAACGCTCCATTAGATTGTCGGATTCCTTCTTACTTTTTTCCCCTCTGCGCTTTTTTTCCCCGATCCTCAGCATCCCCTCCTCGATCTTCCGCTGTACCATTTTCCTCCATTCAAACGGAGGCAAAGTTATCGGGCGCTCGATCGAGCATGGAATCGATCTTTCCTTTTTACTGGATCGTCCGCCATTGTTTGTTATTGACTCTCCGTCCTTTATCGACGTATGTCCACGGGTGTGTACACACGTGCCACTCGATCGACCTAGTGTATATTTATTTACTTGTGTGAACGAGACATTTATTGACTCTCGTAATTCCCTGTTTATGGTAAATTCTTCTTTAACGTCCAATTACGTCTCGTTCTCGTCGTTACGTAACATTTCGGTGTTCGTCGCACTTTGCGAAATTTATTCTTTCTAATTTGATTTCGATTTTTTTACTGTTTTATCAAATTTCGCAAACTCATTGGCACTAGTTTATTATTCGCGACAAGTGCAGAATCCTTTTCCGACAAGATTTTCTTTCCCGTTCATCGTCGCTCAGACTGGTGTCTGCGAAAATTGATTGCTCGTCGCTCTTCATATTTCTTTTGCACAGTTTAATGGCAGTTCGCAAATCTAGCGCATGTTGCTCCTTAATGGCAGCTTCCGCTTGAGGGCGACGTTATTCGCGACGTTTACGCCATTTTTTCGTTCAATTTATTCGCCTTCACGCTCTATGCAATTTATCCTGGCGCTTCGTGCAATTCGCATTCAAGAATTAATTTGTCAACTTTTCTCGTTACCTTTAAGTCTCTTTCCAAGAAGCATTACAGTCGCCTACAACCGTTTCGTACGGATACTTCATTTCGTTTCTGCAAATCCTTATCAATATTCGTGCTAATTAAATCCTTAGTCGGCGGTATTACGCAATAACTAAGGCAATTATTCGTATTTACAATTTTTCATCCCTTATTTATCTTACCGATAATTCATGTTAAACGGCCATCTTTGTTTCCTCGACAGAAATGCTCGTGAAAGAATAATAATAAGAATAATAAATGTTTATAAAGACAATGATATCAATGAAGATAAATCGACCAATGTGAACGCAGCCTAAAGGATCTCTATAAGGATCAACGAACTTGTGTAAATATGTGAACGTATCTGCTAAGGAAGATCTCGAAGAAGATCCTTTCGAATGTTACGTGAAAAGGTCGAGGAACGAAGTGAGTGTGCGTGACGCGTACGTGTTAATACGTGTACACTTAAGAAGTGCGTGCTTGGTCGTGATCGATAAGTGTAATATCGATCGATTTTGAAATTATCGAAAACGAATGTGAAAAACGTGATTGATTGTATTGAAATTTCAAATAAAAAGCGCGGGAAATTATTAAATTTAGCGAATGAGCTCCCTTCTGGCATCGTCCGTTAAGGGCGCTTTGGGGATGAGGGAGAAAAGGCCGGAGGATCGCGAGATGAGACTTTTTGGATGCCGATGGTCTTTTTGGAATTTTGCCACCAACTTTACAGGTAATTTTGAGTGAATTTGAAAAAAATGATCTATTGCGTCATCGCGCAATATTACTCATTGACGGTGAATTAATGTAGATTAATTAATTAGTCGAGTGCCGATATAGCCGTTGGATTTAATGATTATCAGTGTCGTCGATAACCGTATGCGAAAAATAAGGTTGAATTTTATTTTTTTTACGCGGATACGAAAATAATGTGAAACAATTGAAAAACTGGAAAATTTGCAAAACCCATTGACTCGTATGGCTTTTCTACGATGCAATTGGCACGCATGGTCGCACTTATGGGTCTGATAATGTTTTGTTTGAAATTCGACGCGAAACGGATATCCGCTTTGTAAGCGAACCGACCCCACGTGGTTTAATCTGGGCGTGGAGGGGGGGGGGGGGGGGGAGGAGTATGGACGTTTCGCAATTTTTACGTTATTTCATTTATTTCTCTTTGTCAGCGCGCATTTAATCCCGAAGAATTCGCACGAACGGACCGCTAAACAATTTTATCCGAGTGCAGCGATGCACTTTTGTTTACGCGGCCGATGACATTTTCAAAAGCACTTTGATACGCGAAATTCGCCATATTCGCGTTTATTGCGGCTAATCGATTCGCGGCGAAAGAACGGATAATTGTTTTGAAACGATAAATAAAAATGCCCGCGACAAGCGTCGTCGACGAAGATAGGAGAAAGGAAAGGTATCGACAGAAAAAAAGAGAAAGACTCTCAAAACCGAGACAATTCCAATGACCGCGATATTCGATATATCGATACGACGATAATCGATACTTCCATCGTGCAAATATCTTTTTACCACACAAAAACAAGGCGACCTCGTAATTCGCTACTGGCCCATATTTTATTATCTATTCTATTTTTTCCACTTTCTCACGTCTTCGTTTGAATTTGCCGCCGGAACGGAGAGGAATCACGTGTTTACACTGTATATGCTACTATCAAATATTACTATATATATATATATCTACACAGAAGGCTGAAGTCTCCATAAAAGCCTACGTGACATGTATATGGATACTAATATCGCGAAATGGCGTCTCCAGCAGAACCCATTACAAGGATGAACTGGAATTGCGCGGGCGAGAGTCTTGGGTAAACGAAAAGCTACGGTCAGTTCTCATTAGAGAGTAGGATTGGCGAATGGCCTGGAAACCTTTAGGAGGCATCGAGTTTTCGAAGTGCTTCTTGAGGACGAGTTGGCGCCCGACGATGCTGCCCGCCAACTGCCATTTCAATATACATCTATATACATATACAGAGAGAATCCTGGTTTGGGAATCCTTCGCAACCCTTTCGAACCCTTAGAAATTCCAAACCCTTTACTCTCTCTCTCTCTCTCTCTCTCTCTCTCTCTCTTACCCCTCTCGTTCTCTTCATCCACTTTATCCACTTCATCCACTTCAACCACTTCATCCTGTAGGAGCGACGATAGACGGCTGCACCAATCTCAATCCAATTGTCGAACAATTGGTAGTTAGGGAGTTGCTGCTTTCGACTGCGAAAAAAAATGCTTCGCGAATATTTTCATGAAAATTCGCAATATTTCACGGATCGAACGATTTTATTCCGAAATTACGATTTTTTAGTTTCTTTCTTTGGGGACCACCCGTCAGACGCGAAAATCGCGCGTAAAATCATCGCCGTTGAGAATGACCTTAATGATTGCATGAATTACGCGGCTTTACTCGTTGGACTAGTTATAAGGTCGTCGACAGCCTTAAGCCGTCTTCGCAACGGAGATCCAATGCCGATCGACCTTTACTGGACGTTGAACTCCGTATCGGCTATACTTGCGATCGTTTCACCTACGATACAGCGCTGTACAGTATGACGCAAATATGTTTGCGCATCGGTATACAGGTAATAGTACTACTCTAGTGCATAACAGTTTGTGTACCATCCTATAGGTACATGCTAACTGTACATACCGTACAATCCAGCTGGAAGCGTAAACACTTACGGTACATAGACTATATACAGAGCGCTGTACAGGCTTGACAGAAACTAAAATTTAATTAGAAAATTAGTTTTGATAAATTATATTTTTTCATTTTTTTTTAACCTAAAATTAAAGCTTCATTCACAATAGCATTATTCAACCTGTACTCCTAGCATGCAATTGTTGCTTCGTACTTATTTAGTACTCCCGTTATCCTATCTATTCGCTAGTACCTGGTTGTGTATCACGATATAACAAGACGTGGGACCAATTGTCGCTGTCGTACTTATTGCACTGTACAGGCTCCAATGTGTTACGTTATCGAAGCCAATAAGATATTGGAAAAGAAGTAGAGCATAGAAATAAGAAAATATTGGCAAAGTTGGATAGTCGGTGCAAAAAAATTCAAAAAAAAGAAAACTTTAATAATAAACATAGTATATGTATATATACCGGGTTATTCAGCCCAAACGCACCACCTGAAGTTAGCGCACCCATTTGGATTCCTATGGTAAAACCATGCGCGGTTGGTGCGTTTGGACTGAGTCACCCGGTATACGGAGGGCCAATAGGCGGTGGAGTTGAATAAGAAAAAAAATTGAAAAATGTCTTTTTCTTTAAGGGGAAAAAAATGGCAAGGAAAAAAATACTATTCTCGTTTTCTTCTCGAAAGGTTTTTTTATGCTTGCCCGCCTTGGTTTGTATACTGCACTGCATTAGGTTAGGTTACGTTAGGTTAGGTTGGGTTTGGTCGCACTTGAACTAGCCACTAGCCAGGTAGGCAAGTCCACGAGTAGGTCGTTACGTTTCCAAGTATATCTACGTAATTGGGCACTAATGACTGTGTGCATACTGGTACTCGTACCGCGTACTTGTTCCTTTACCTGGTACTACTTGCGTACTTGTACTCGTACCTGTACGTGGATGGACTTGGCCCGTCCCAGCATTCCACTTTCGACTCATTAGCAAGTGTAATGGCCGGCACGGGCGCAGCAGCCAACACCTAGATCCTTTTTCTTCTTCTCTTTTTTCTTCTTCTTCTTGGTTCAACCTTATCTCGAGCTTCTTGGTCCCAGCTTCTTCTTGGGCTACAACTTTCTTGAACTACTGCTTTCTTGGTCTTATCTTTCCTTCTGAGTTACTCCTTGTCTTTGACCTCTCTTGATGCAATGCTTGGATTTTGTATCTTGGATGCTATTTATCTTTGCTACTACTTCGATTTTGATCGCTTAACTGGATTATTATTTTTTGAAGGATTTTTCGTAACCTATTTATTTTAATTCTTACTTTCTTCCTCGTGCTTGGATTCTAATCGTCCACTCGACGATTCTGACGATCGTGTCACCGTATGATGTCATCCACTTCTCTTTTTTTTCCTTCTCTTGGACTATCAGACGACTGTTCCTTTTGTCGAATTTTCACACGTCACGGATCTCTCAATTTCCTGGGAGATTTGCATATTACGTGGCAGCGATCCAGACTCTCGAGAGTAATCGCCTGCAGAGGAGAGATTCCTCACTCGGTCTTATTGCTTCGTGAATTGTTCAGGGACAATTCTCACTAGGGGATGAAATATCGTCGAATCTTCTTTTTAAACTTTGAACGTCGTACCGATTCGTGCACTAAATAATTTTTAGCGAATTACGTACTATATCTGGATTAAAAAGACTAATTCAGTATACAGCCTAGGGATAGCTGTATGAATTTTTCTTTTTAAATAAATCTCACGTCACTTCAATGATACCTTATCATCGTGGGATGGGGTCGTATTTAATCAAGTTATACAGGCTATCATGATACTACGTAAATCAATAGATTTTCAGGATCATAACACCGCCACTGTTATAATAGGTACAGTATGTAATTAAAGTAAGTGAGCATAGATTGCGCAATTGTACATATCCCTATATATATATTCCTACTAATGATCCATTGCCGTAATCCATTCCTCCCTTAGTAATTCAATCATTCGATCATAAACCACTTCCGGTTTGTCTTCTCAATTCCAATCGAACGATCCCTCGCGTTCAATGTCCGCAATCAATTTACTCGATTGACTCGCTTCTCGGCTTTTCTCTATCTATCTATCTCTCTCTCTCGCATTTGACACGAGCATATTCCTTCTTCTTTTTTCGTTCGACGCCATTTTCCTGACTCCGTCCAAGTCAATGGATCCTTGGCGTTTTTTTTCTTCTTATTCCTCGTCTCTCTCACTCTTTAGCTCAGCTCCTCTTGTTTTAATTTCCGGCATTTCCGCCATTCAAAATACACCAGCAACGACGGCCCGCATCCATTTCTAATGGCTCTCGCGATTTACTTCGATATTAATCTCCGGGGATTCCTGATAGTCGATGTTACCGCGATGCGAATCTGCGATTTTGCGGGAGATACTACCCTTATCCGCGTACATTCTGCCGAGGCTACGCGAACGTAATCGCGGCTCAGGCTGACGCGATCTATTTAATTGCATATGATATTAACGTTAAAAAAAAGATTGCACGGAGTAACGAAAAATTTATGTTTTGCGAAAACTCGTCAGGAACCGTTGATTAACGTTGAAAAGTTTGGAAAACATTTTTTTTTCTAACACGATAATCCGTATCACGAACTATATGTTACACGAGGTACTATAGTGACGTATAGTGGCGTGGCACGTGACACGTTCAAAATAGGGTAGATTAATGGTTAGATAGTGAACAAAAAAATTCGGAAATTCTCAGTGCTTTTGACAAGGACCAAAATATATAAAAGTTATCGTCGTCAACCCTCCCCCCACTTGCGGTTCTATTTTGTAAGTACTTCAGTAATTTCTACCCCAAGTATACTCGGGGTAACGCTCAAGGGGGTTGATAACAAAAAAAAGTTATCGATTTATCCTGAAAATTTAAAGATGTTTTGAGAATTATTTGAAAATATATTTTTTAAGACTCTGCTCATCTATATTATATAATATATATATTTTATTTATATAGATAGACAAGAGGGAATATTGATGGTGATGTAGGGGATGTTGAATCCCTGAATAGGAGGAACGTGTAAAGTGCGACGTGTGACACGTCAAAGGGGGGTAGATTGATGGTTGGAGGCGTTAGAGAAAATCGCGAGCAGTCTCAGCACTTTCCGCCAGAGGAGCCACTTCCTATCTTCGGCACTCCATCAACGTCCAATTAAATCAGCCAAGATTACGCGGAATATCCCTACGAAGGGTGAAGCCTTTCTGGCATTACGCTGTACTTGCGAAATTACGCGATACTTTCCAGGCTTATTAGCACGAAGACTCGACAAATCGCGAAAATTTATCTGTGACCCCCTACCCAATCCAACCCTTGGTATCGCAAACGTCCTGCACCCTTTGCCCAGTTCACTTGATCTTTAGTGATTGCGTTAAAAAAACGTTCTGTGTAATTTTTTTGAAAAATTATCAAAATTATCACTGCGCCTGCTCCTTGCAATTTTGTCGACTTACAATATTCGCCTTGCGAAATATTATAGTATAATTCAATGTCGCCTGCAGAGTATGAAGGGTTTCGCCCTTGTCCTTATAGTCTCCTTATCGCTAATGTACCGTAGTGCTGTTATTTCGCGGAAACAGGTTAAAAATGGCGGGTCGAAATTTTTGCCTGGAATGACGTATTCGTCAGAAGCCGGTAGCAGCGAGTTTCGTTGAACCCGAATGAGATTCAGTTTTAAAAGAGAAAAATGAAAAGGAAGTACGAAAGGAGAAGAAGAAGGAAATGAAAAAGGAACGCGAGAATCTTCTTATCTGAGCATTTACGAGGAATACCAATTTTCGAGCAGGTAAAGGAAAATGGGTTAGGAGAGTTTCTGGGAAAATTCGCACTTGCCGGTTTACTTGGGAATGGAAGAAAAAGGGCCAATTGAAAATGTTTGTAGCGAGTGTACAAGGGTATACTTGTCTATAAAGCTGTACCTAACAGGCGAAAAAGATTTTTCAGGTGATAAGAGAGATATCGGGGAAGACATTAGTACGAACGGACACACCCACAGGCAGTCTGAATTTGTGTGCGAAATTTTTTCCAGAAATCATTGAATGCCGATTAGAGATAAATTTTGTATATTGTGTTACTCAAGTCATTACGTCATTACGTAATTACGTTTATTTGGCGAACGACCAAAGAAATTTTGGCACGTTAATTTACATATAAAGAGACTAGGTATACGAGTACGAAAATAAATTTGCGTATTCGTTATACGACAATGTGCGAAGTACTTGACCCCGGAGGGAGGTAATTAGCGAAATATTCCAATAAACGTGTATACGGGTACATGCGTGACGTCACAAGGTCATAGGTAATGTATTCAATAATAATAAATGAGAGATCAAGAAAGAAAGAGATAGACAGTTAACAGCCAGTAGCGCGCACGTCTAGCATCATTTGCGAATTTGGCCGAGATCCAAAAATACCGGTCTCGGCGTGAGAACATTAATTGTACTAGATGCCGGCGTGTCGAATGCAGAGAGAGTGAGGGGGGGGGGGGGGGAAGAGAGAGAGAGAGAGAGAAATAGAAAGGATAAAAAAATATCCATTAGAAAAAAAAAACAGTTCCTGGTAACACGTTTTCCCTTTTACGTATTTCAAGGTTGGCGGATCCGCAAAAATGTTCCATCTGCAATCATCTCGATTCGCCATTTTTCACTTCACCGACGCTTTAAGGCCGATTCACACATTTCAGTACCGTATCCGTCCCGATCCCGTTCCGTATCCGTCTGTATCAATGCAAAACCGTTCAGTACGTTACAGTGTCGCCACCGTTCAGTGAAAATATCGTCGCAAATCACTATCCAGGCACGGATATTGATACGGGAATGATAAAGCACTGAGACGGACACTAAAATGTGATAACAGTCCTACTTAGATCTATGAAATAATTTTTTACCTCACGAACGTGCACGGTACGGATACGGTACTGGAAATGTGTGAATCGGCCTTTATTCCTACACCTAGGTCAGCCGTATAAAATCATTTCCTAATGGGTTCATTATCCTTTTGCCCTTTGACCCCGCGGTGCATTGAATTCTAAAAAAAATATCCAAAAAACCACCGAATCACAAGGTTCCTCGTAGTCCGTAAAATAAAAAAAAAAAAAAAATCTCACACAGTCATCGTAACAGGTCGCGTATCATGTCGTTGGATCTATTTTTTCAAAATTGACCATTAAAAAAAATTGCCAACCAGGACATCAACCGGCGATGACGGTTCTTTCGCAATGGAGAACAAACGTAATGGAAGCCTCGATAAGCGCGAGCATCGAAGAGAGAAGCAGAGAGAAAGACAAGTAGAAAGAGAGAGAGAGAGAAAGAGTAAAGAGGTCGGTTCCTAAGCAGCCTTATATCCTTATTCACAAGATAAAAAAGGACAAGCCTATGCTACCTGGAGCGCGTGCGAGAGAGAGGTAATGAAATAACTAGCGAAACGAGACGGCGGATTCCGCGATGGATTCTCTGGTGAAACTCGCGGCGCCACGCTACGCGACGCCACTCAACGTTACATAGGGATACGCCATGCCGGCGGAATAGAGCAGGCCCCCCGACCCAGCTCTGTCTGGTGGGACCTTCCAGCCATCCCAGTCAGTCAGCCAGCCAGTCTGCCAGCCAGCCGAGACCTGCCAGACTTTCAGGCCAGTCTCTCCGAATCGGCTGTCATGTCCGGACATTTTCAACTCCACGTCGTAACTCGGTGCCGATTATTCCACATTAACCTACCTAGTATGCACCTTTTGCACACGCTATATATTATTTATTTGTTTTTATTTCTCTTTATCACCATCGATAACCGCACTGTCGTCTCTCACCTTTCACGCACTTTTTTCTTAATACATTTTTTTCTTTCTCTTCGAGGAAACCGGATTCGCCGTTAACTTCACTTCGTACCGTATGCTTTATTATTGTGGTGTGAATTTACGCAATTTCTAGGATATATAACATGCATAGGCCATACATTAGGTTTATGGTGGAACGTATATGGGGCTGGTGTATTTACTTTATTTGTCTCTACAGTCTGTGACCTTTCGTACTTTGTCACGATGCATTTTTATGGCTGTATATATATATATATATATATATATATATATAACGTAAAAGCATATACTTGTTTCTTGGTCGACTTTATTCTACCTTGCAAGATTTTTTTATTTTTCTTTTGGACTCCTACGTTTCACTGTTTTTGGTACTATTTTTGCTGTGGCTTATCAATTTAGTAATTATTGTACCCTGGAGCTTTACTCGGTTAATGAAGTCGTATTGTTCGTCTGAAAGTAGCTTATAGTATTGCATTATTAGAGCTCTCCTTCATTATTCTACTTATGACCTTATTTCCTGTATACCGACAGTCCTCTACCAAGTGTCGTTCAGTCGGTACACCCGGTAGGTTTTGCTTGTAACAGTAAAATTTAGCTTATCTAAAATTGCCATATGCCGACACACTTACCCACGATACGCAACTACTGCACTTTTCTGCAGTATTACAATTGACGTTTAACAGCCGTCTGGTTCCTTTGTCGTCCGAACTACTTAAAGCCTCGTGCATATGCATATTCGTATATGCGTATCAATATAAATATATATATAATAAGACTGTCACTTGTCCTTCGCGGTGCAATACCGTCTTTGTCTCGACGATCAATAAACTTCTTCAACGTCTATCGTTTCTGAATCCTCCAGTACCGCGTCCAATTGGATCTCCAGAAAGTAAACAGGTCCGTTTCGACCGCTCGTGATTCATCCTCGTGGAAGAAAAAGCATTTCCAAGACCGCGACGACAATCGTCTCGCCATTTTGGCCGTCGGACAAAAGAGCAAAGAGTCGCGAAAACAAAAGAGCCGGCATTGTCTCTCACCGTCAAACGTATTTTGAATTGGCCAGTACTTTGCACGGATGGACGAAAAACTATTGTACAAGACTTTCCAATTCGCGAACTCTCGTTCCTGCCAAAAGCATCGTACGACTCGTGACGTATTATTTTTTTTTACTTTTCTCCGTATTCTTCTTATCGCTAATATAATTCGCGAGTGCATCGGTCGCTCTCTGACTTTGCAAAAGTCCGCCTCTTACCTGTTACCTAATTGTAGCAGAATGCCCTATTGTATTGCCACTTACTATACTATACTATGTCGGTCCACGCTATTACTATAGTCAGCCCTCGTACAGTCCCCCTCGACACTACAGCGTTCCCGATAGAGACTCGTGAAAGGTTGAACCGTGACTTGGGACTCGTGACGACAATTTCAGTCTGTATATTAATCCCGTGTATCGTGTGACAATATTTTTTGCGTAATTTAAACCAGACAAACATTTCCAACCTCTCGAAACAGACAAAGCCCTTAAACATCAAAGAGAGCCGGTCTTCGTGCGTCGTTATCAGACCAGCCTAACCCTAACCTAATCCTAACCTAATCCTAACCTCAAAATCCACTCATACCTCTCACGCTCCTATACCTAATTCAATAGAGTTCTGCATAGCTCCAATAATTCTATCCTACTTCACCCTGGTTTCCATTTCGCATCCCCCTAACCACCCCCCCAGGACTCACAAAGCGTTATTGCAACCCTTGATACTCAAAGATACTAGTTAGGTCATCTTTTTCGTTTGAATCCCTTTGTCACCGTTTGCCAGTAGCCCTAACCCTACCTGGTCCTAGTCAAAACATACTCGGATCCGTGTCGTATACCTGACTCCCAGGTCTAACCCAACCTTTAACGACGCCAATGTGCTTACCCTGTCCAGCCGTGCGTGATCAGTGCGCCGTGAACAGTGACGAGTCGATCCCGACGCAGTGCTACCAATATGATGGTGATAACAGCCCTGAAACAGGTCGCCAATGCGGCCAGCAACGCTGTTCACTCTGCTGCCGCAGGCGCCGGCCATGCTAATTCCGGTAGGTTTAAACGTTGATTTATTGCGTCAGGTATTATGCGTTCGTTGGTTTGGTACCTCCTGGATGTATCCTTGGTGGCTCTGCAGTTCGATTTCACTGTCATCTACGATTTGCGCGAGTGTTTATTGGCTGTGATTGTCGGAAGTTTCGTGATGACTTGTGATTACGTTATTGAGGGGGTGGGGTGGGGGGATTCGTGAAGGATGAAGGTCATCGTGTGCATTTCGTTTGATTGAAATGTTTTTGTTATTGTTTTGACTGGTACGTATGGGGGGGATTGTGTATTGATCGCTGTGGGGTATATTGATAATTCTTATCACGAATCAGGGTCGCTGATGAATTCGTATGCGATTAATTCATCGATTTGTGTCGTACGTGCATTTAACGTTGACTAGGTCAGGGACGACGTAAGATAATAATTCTTGTCATTTTTCGTGATCCCTTATGTTGATATCGTGCGAGGTCATCAGTGTCATTGTTGTTTAACGGGATAGAAGTGTAAGGAGATTGTGTTATTTTAGGTTAGGAATTTATTTTTTGGAGTATTGGCTAGGAGGAATTTTATTTTGAGTTTAATGACGCGTGGTTTTTTTGGGGGGGAGATTTTTTGTTTGTTTTGGATTTATGCTTCCTTCTTCGTTCTGTTACTCTGTAAATGTACACGGTGTGTTTATTAATAAGTGCAAATTGTTCCTTTCTCTTGTTGCCAAGCAGACATTACGCTGCTACTCTATTTATGTAATGGCCCAACCCAGGTAGCCGTTCGCAAATGCCTCCCGGCATTTACCAAATTTGATTTTGACCTTCGGCATAATTTCGAACGAGAAAATTCTTGCGAATCGCGTTTCTACGAACTGTCACAATCCCTATCGGCCGGTTACGCAATCACGTAGAAGGATACGTCGCGATGGCGAGGCTTCGAAGACTTTCCAAGAAATATGGAAGCCGATAAGCTCGCTCCCTGAATTTATTCGTAAACTAATTAAAAACAAGCGCGACAGAATGGAAACTTGGCTTAAAGAAAGTGGAACGCGCCGTTAAAGGATCGCATCTCTCGATCCTGCCGCGACCTGTCTTATTTCTTTAACTTTATGGAAACCGGACTCTCCTTGGGAGAAGTCTTGTTTAACTCGGGCCAAAATTATCGCTGACGTTGGCAACCCTGTATCGGACTTTGAAAAATTACCTCATTAATTTTCCCCTATCAGAATATCGCAATCACTTCTTTTTCTTTTCCCTAAATTCTTCATCTCCCTATAAATTTCAAATTTTTGTAAATCTTCCCGCCAACCTAACTATCTTCGCCTATCGTCAGAAATCAGGCGTGCCAATCTATATATTGTCAATTTATATATCCACTGTCCTTTCTACTGCCATTAGAATATCTCAGGACACTCTACAGCCTAGTGAAAAAAAAAAGAAACTAAAAAGTAGTAACTCCCGTTCTGGAACGATGGAAGGTCTAAGTCTCTCTCCGTAGTCTCCCCCCCCCCCCCTCTCTCTCTCTCTGGTTTCTTACAGAGAAAGTGCACGTTGGAGCATTACGTATCTCGACCTTGCCGTATCCCGTTATATTATTTTTGTCATCCGTTAAACGCCTACGATATACATCTGGGGAATTTCCTAGGGAATACGTAGTTCCCTAGTCCCACAATCTCGACTGCATACAGTACAGCATACTCCTCTTGATCGCATTTCACAAATACAATATAGCTATGCAAACCTAGGGAATTTATAAGAAAATATAATCGTACAAATTTACTAGTACCTCCAGTTTAAAATCTCCTCGAATCCCGTTACTTTTTTTTTCTCTCTTATCCTGAAACCTCACGATACGCGGCGGCCATCTTTTATATACAGATACAGATTCTCGATTCACTATCTACGGCTCTCTGACTCTTTTATTCCAAGTCCTACGACCTTATTCCATACGGCCATCTTACTTTTATCATATATTAGGATCCTCGCCCTATACACGGTCGTACATATTTCTCTTGGCGCAATTCACTACGGTCAATTTGCCAGCTCGAAACGATCATTTTGAAACTTTGTCGAATCACGTTATCTCTCTTCTTCCCGCAGACTCCGATACCTCCCACGTTTTATATTCACGATTCGCCGGTGAAATCATTTTACTTCATCGTTCGTCGCGCTCGGCCATTGAGGATCTTAACGGTTTGTCAAAGCGACAGGTAATTTCGGTAGGCGAGAAAAAATAATTCCCTTATCGATTTTTCACGAAAACGTTGCTAAACCGCTGTTATGTGCTGTATGCTCGTCATTTTTATTCCTGATACTCGTAGAATTAATTTCAGTGAACAATTTACGATGATCGTTATCTACTGTGCGATATATTTTGCGTCTGAGAAGTTCTTGTCGAATATATCGGATGCAGTAGGATTTCGCGGTAAAAGCATAAAACCGTATAAATTGACCATGCTGATGGAGTCTGAAGGAAACAATGGACTTAAGCTCTCGTGCTTTACGTGCAAGGATTTAATTGCTTTGGAACTTCCTGTAATTTCGGCACGACGCCATTTTACATACGATACTCGATATTAATGGCTTCTGGTGACATTTCGAGGGAACGACTTTATAAGCAGTTTGACGAGTGCAGATTTACTGTATGAATTTACCGAATGGTTGCGTCATTTTCTTAGACTTGGATCCTCTGACGTCACGAATGCGAATTAGTCAAGACACAATCGATTGGGAATAAATTCGATTAATCGTGTAAATCGGTTAAGCTTTCAATTTTATACGCTGATATATGACTCGGAATTATTTTTTAGGATTTTCTTTTTCTTTCGTATTAGAAATTTCACGTCATTTGATAATCATTGGGATTGACGGTCGATCGCGGGTAGGCGACTTCAATCAGCGCGCAGCTCTCACGTTGTGAACGTACCTTTACGGAATACCGTTCGACGACCTCGCACGGCGAGAGGAGGCTCGCTCTTCTGGAATTTTCACTGATATTCTAGAAAGTCTGTCGACTGAGAGCGAGAAAGAGAGAAAAGCAGACAAAGATAATGAAGAGATAGAAAAAAAGTAATTTTTTTTATAACAAACCACATAAAATTTCATTTCAATTATCACCGTAACTTCCCGTTCGCGTGACATTGGCCCGATGAAAATTTTAATAAAAAAAAAGAAAAACAGTTCTGGCGGGAAAATTCATCTCGTTCAAATATCATTAATCGCCTAAAATCCCCAATCCCACTCGTAATTGATATAAATCATTGTTTTCCAATTGCATCCTCGTTATTTCTTACTTGGCAACGTACCAGCGTTACGACGACATTGGTTATTGGCCTTTATCAATATTGATTATTATCGATAGGTGATAATTTCTCAATCACGGTCAAGTCTCCGCGCGATTGTCCTCCGCGTTAATCAATGCGATAATCGAAGGTGCAATAAAACGATCGTAAAACGTATATACGACGTAGTGAAAAAGTAAATACTCTGACGTGGTGTCTTCCTGGTGTGTAACGCGGATAATTAGTAAATTCCGTCGTAATCCGTAATTCATTCGTGTGGCAATTATATTCCCATTGGATATTTATTACAAGGACTCCGTGTATCGAGGTCGCGAAGTCTGCCTCGCTTATGCCTTCTATGAAATTCTATATGCCTCCAACCGTGATTTCCTTTATGCCTTGCACGTCGAAAGACGTGAGCAGCGCGAGTGAAACGTAGAGAAATATATAAATAAATATTTATATACTCGGTCAATTGACTTTCCGATATATCACTCGGTCTGTACTTTTGTTTTCATTTACAATTATTTATATTTCATCGAAACTGTCTTTATATTCGAATTTTTCTTTCTTTTTATGCAATTTTCGAAAGACGTGAGCAGCGCGAGTGAAACGTAGAGAAATATATAAATATATAAATATATATATACTTGGTCAATTGACTTTCCGATGTATCACTCAGTCTGTACTTTTGTTTTCATTTACAATTATTTATATTTAACCGCGGAAAAGAAGAGTGTCCTTTTTCATCGAAGCTTTATATTCGAATTTTTCTGTCCTTTTATGTAAATTTCATATTTTCGTTCGTACCATGAATATATTATATACTTATATATATATGGGTGTATATATATACATGCAAGACAGTCCCTGTGCAAATGACGAAATTCTCAAGGATCGTAAAACCTTAGGGAATATTCCAAAATTTTTTTCTCGAAAACCTACACGAAATTCACCCCGTTAAACAAGGGGTGGGTTACTTATATCGTGATCAAGTTACACACACTTATTAACTATACCGTGAACACGTACGAGGAGGTGTTACGTAGGTGTTTTGGCGTTGTTAAAATTATTTTGTTTTTAATCCACCTTTTTTTACTCATCAGGTAATAAGTAGGAAACGCTTTTTAAAGTGGAGTCTAATAATATGGTAAAAGAACGTTTTTTTTTTAATCTGAAAAATAGGCGGGTAACGGAAACTGAAAATAGTAAAAAAGAATGTACACTGTACATACTCGACGTGCTAAAAAGTTTATCTCTACACGAGTCCGTTGTGTTTCCTCCTCGTATTCAACTGTTGTGTACGTAACGTTACCGTGTCGTGCATTGCGCAAATAACGGCTGTATCACAAGGTACGTATACGTTATGTTGATAAAAGAGGGTCGAGTTTTGCTCCACTCGCGTGAGAATTTACTTAACCGACAGACAATTTTTTTTTGCTTAAATAATTTCAAAGAAACAGTACTGAAGCGCGAGTGCGCTTGAGAAAAAAAATTCGCGTTACATTCGCTCCGGTTTTGGGGGTAAGAAAATTTTTAGATTTTTTTCCTCATTTCGCGTAAAATAAAGCTGCCTTTTTGGATTCGCTGTACACTCGAGATTCACTGTTAATCGTAAGTTAGCCGATCTGGGTTTTTTATCGTGTTTTAGATCGTCATATTATTTTGGAAAAATAAAAATTCTTTGGGTCGGTTGCGACTGCATGAATATTTTTTGGAAAAAAAAAGAACGCGTATATATTATTTTGTACGTTCGTGAACACCTTTCAGGCTGATGACTGGTTGATGACTCTGTGAACGCACGATGACTAATCTCTACTATTATGGATACGCGCCTTCTTGATTCTTCTAATTAATGTATAAATCTGCGACCTTGTGCTTTGACAAAAAGAAAAAAAAAGAAGTCAAACGGCCATTGACGTTACTCGCGAAACTAGTTAATTCATTGTCCTCTTTTGCACGTGTTTGTGTATTACGTATGTATACATTGCGTGTGTATTTTATACATTGAAGCGCCATACGTCACGAGCACGTATGTAGGCAGCATAGTAGGCAGAGAGTAAGAGAAGTAACACGTGTATCATTTATTCGATTCCCACGCCTTGTGTCAATTGGGAAACAGTGAAGGATAAAGAAATTGTTTCATTATTATTTTTTCTTTACCACTTGTGCCGTTATCAGTTTATATCGACTTGATTGCGGTATTATCAAACAGAGGCACGTGCTATCAGTGCGGTGGGGAATGTTCGATAAAAATGATATAACGTTTTATATATATATATATTGGTCGTTGGATTTTGCAATAGTTCAAAACGCTCTTGGGGTTTATGGCAAAATTTTGAAACGTTTATGGGAGAAATTTCAAAAATATTATTTTCCTTTATATTCGTACCGTGTTTTTCGAGTATCTAGACAATTTTTCTCGCGCATCCGAGTGCATGGATTATTCTGTCATAATTTTTTGAATTTATTTTTCAAAATTTTGTTCCATTCCTACTTCGCTTTTACGTTGCTGTAGGGTTTTTCTGTACCGTGTATCTGTGTCGTATGTGGCGCGTAGGTGTTTCAAGTGTACTCTTTATTCCACATGTGTACACTCACTTGCTCTCCTTTCTCGATTGTACGTTTTTCCTTTTTCTTTTCGTTCCATTACCTTTTCTTGGACGTTTTAGGTATTTTTTTTACCTTTTTTTGTTATCAGTGCCCGGGCGTGCGAGACATTCCGCACGGCGGACGTCGAACGGATTCTTTTTCATTCAGCAATTTTGAAACGTACTGTAATACTCGTATATCTTTGCTATAGGAAAAATCGAGTATACTCGAGGAATTTTTGTATTTTTTTTTCTTTGTTTTCTTCTCAAATTCCATATATAAATATTACAGAAAGTCAGGGCAGGAAATATATTTTAATCAGGCGATATTTAATATTCATTGCCGCACGCTAATTCGCTAATGGTGATATTTTGATTTTGTGTTTCAGGTGAGTTTTCGAAATATTTACTCAACCGCCTGTGTCTGTCGTCTTGCGCGTAAGTGACAAGGTTGTCATTATTTTGCATGCAATTTTTACCTCTCTACGACGCCTCGCAAAATTACTGCGATTTACGCGATAATTACGTTTATTCGCAAAACGGGTAAATTAGTCATTGACTACGCAGAGGGTGGGGGAAAAAAATTAGTCTTATTGTTAAAAAAAAAAGAAAACGAAGCTTCGTCGTATTTGCTTGGTACGCGCAAGATTGTCGTCAATTATTTAACGATACGTCACTTCCGCCGCGGAGTCAATAATTAATGTATTCGCGGTACTACAGGCACTTTGCAAAGTTATCCTTTTCGCGTAACAGACAGACGATTGCATTACGTTGAGTGCGAAAAAAAAAAGTTAGCGAAAGAAAATGGATCATCGAAAGGTCAAAGTTCACAGCAGACGCGAGTTTACGTCGTTACCTTGGATTTTAGTATTTTTCAAAAAAGTTCGCAAAATCGTAAAAACTTCTCGCGAATTTCCGCGTCGACGAAAAATCGACAATTCCGCCAAGCGATTTTTATGAGAAAATTATGAAAATGATATTCCCCCCCTTGGACGGGATTATCAGGTTTCTTCTCCCTCCTCTCTTCTCCTCTCCTCTATTGTTATATTCTATTTCGCGTAAAAATGTTATTCGACTCCCGCATCAACCGCATCCATTACTCCCACTTGCCGCCGACTTCGATATTCCTCGCGTTCGTGAAAACTCTCCCGAACTCTCAATGCATTCGTTTCACCGCAATTCTTTTTGTATCTTATTCCCATTCGCCTCTCCTTTATATACCGATACCCCCACTCCTTTCTCACTCCCCTCTTTTCATAAATAACGAAAAAACGACTGGAAGCACCGTAAAAGCACAAAAAAATATATATATATAATTACCACTGTGCCCTTATTTTTTAATTAATTAATTAACCAGTACATAGCATTACCAATACTAACTAATTTTTTTTACATACAATCATCCCCTGTTATCTCTAACGATAATGGCGGCTATTCACGTTTCGCATACATGGTGCCAGACACTGCTCCCCCACACCCCCCCAATTAAATCCAGACACATTCAGTAGAATCGACGAGAAGAAAAAGCTCGGACAATCCGTACAACGATAATCGCGAATTTGCGCAAAAACTTTTTCTTAACCGAGTATTAAGCTTAACGCGTTCCACCCCTTTTCATGAAATTGGCCAAAGTAAAAACAACCCTTCCGGAGAATTGCCAATGCCTTCGGTACTGGGCTAATTTCAGAGACAATTGGATTTTCGATTACTCCTCTCTCCTTTCACCCCTGCCCCTTATACGTATTTTTCTATTTTCTTTTTATTTACCCCCTCCCCCACCCCCCTCCCCTCACCCAACCACTTCCTGTCGTACCTACGTTACTATGGTCTGACAATCAAACGTCCAATCAGTAATTAGCACGAAGGAGCCCACAGTGGATTTCACGTTACTCTTATCACACACGTACACAAAACGTATTACGTTTTGCCATTAGTAGTGGTATATATCTGATAAACCAAAACACACCCTCATACACAGACGTGCTTTCACGTATCGTCGTTATCAGTGTTAACCTGCGTCATCGATCCGATCCATTACTAATGATTGCCCATTAATGATTATCAGGAGCAAACTATCCCATCGAGCACCTCCCCCCACCACTCGGTCAATGATTACGTAGAAATTATTGTTTACCATAATCGATACGCCTCGATCGTTATCGATATCTTCGATCAACTCCTTACTGCATATCAATTTGATCTTTTTTCTCAACATCCCCCCATCCCTCTGCATTACGTTACGTATCTTCGTTATCTTTCCTCTTTAAAAAATCTCTACGGCTCCTTACGGATGCTGCGTCTTCAGATCACGTCCGTGAGAAATTCCAGTCACGGCTTTTCTCCTCCCCTAGGTAACGTCCGTCCTGGAAAATCCTTTCCGGCATCTAAGCTGGACCGAAACGGAAGTGGCATTCTCGAACGTCCTTGCTACGTACGGGACAAACATGTCCTGCCCGAAGCGATGCGATTGTACCGGGAACGGAATTCTTTATCCTGGAATAAAAAGTAGAGTAATCCTTTGTCCAGGATACATGGAGGATGCTCTTCCCCGAAAGCATCCGCCATGATTCATTCGGCCGGCTCGGTTTTCAACGTGCGACGGTATCTTATTTATTCTTGGGTAACTTCGATATTACTTATGTACTGTGTGATATATTTAGTTTATGTATGTATATATTTATCGGGTCATTATTTTTAGCACGGACTGTTGTCCCGCTTATCACTCTTTATTATATATTTATGTTATATATGTGTGTTTAAGTTGAGAGGGCCTCGAACATTGGATTTCAATTAATCAATCTGTACCGAATGTACGTAATGGAATATTAATCGGTTACCTTGGTAGGGACTGTACAGTACGTATAGGGATTTTATGTATTTTGGTTCTAGTGGGTACTTTTCGATTTTCGTATTTCTACGTGATATCCTGCGTGTACTTGATATCGATTCTTAGTACAGTTTTACGTACAGTGGTACCGATGTAAATTTCTTCGTTGATTCGAATCGATTCGATATCGATTTGCGTGAAAGATTTAGTTGGAAAGTTCGATTTGTCGTTTATGAATTAGTCGGTACGGTTTGTGCGCTGCAAACTCATAGGGTTTTTTTTTCTTTTCTCTTTTTGCCGTACTGTTTCGTAACCGATAAAAATTTAATGCGTTTTCGCGCGAACTTTGAAACTACCTGTACCGCCGTCGACGAGAGATTGAAGTTGCAGCGAATAACGTAAAATCGAAACGAGCCAAGTTCCCGGCGCAGTGATAACAATTGGAATAGATAAGAAAGTCGCAATTCTATCGATCGCAACGCTGCCAACTTAAAAGTGCCAACTGTATACGCGCCTCGTATATTTTACAGGTCGCGGATATATATTATATCCGAACCGCCGTATAATATTATATACGGGCATCGTCGATAGCTTTTATTATTATATCGATCTCGAAGCTCGTGCCCGGGACATTTTGAAAGTTGGGCGGAAAGAAATGCCGGGAAATTCATAAAATTTATTGACTTCGACGAAGGAAAAAAAAATGGCGTTCCGAGCACAAAAATAAGCTCCTAATCGGATCGTTTTTTTTAGGTGTCCCTAAACGACTAGGACGTTTTTCAAAATTACGTGAAATTTCGAAAAAAAAAAGAACTGTTTCTCGCGTTATCGATAACGCTGCAATTAGATCGAAGCTACAAAAAATCCTCCTTGAAAAAAGCAAAAATACACAACAACACGATTTACCAAGGCGGCACGCAACACACTACCTTCCTATTTTCCCGTATTTGCATATTTAAATCGCACGTGTCCTGTATCTGTGTGTATGGTGCTTAATCATCAAACATACTAGTGGTCGTGTATTCGCTTACACATACTAGTTCAATATTCCTTGAAATGTTTGAATGCCAATGAGTAGGGGGAGGGGGAGGAGTAAAAATAAAATTGGTGGTAAGGGAGAAATATGGCTGATACACGATTCATCAATCTGGCAACTTAAAAATTCTTCCATCATAACCCCCCTTTCAACCCCCCTCTACGCTCACCCCCTTAGAATTTCAACCAATCCGATATCAGATGCTGGGGAAAGGGAGGGGGATTACGAAAAGCCGCATATTTTCCAAAAGTATACGTACCGCCACAGTCTGGATAATAAGGGGAGATTGGAGGAGATGAAAAAGAGAGAGAAAGAGAGAGGGGGGAGAGTGAGAAAAGAGCGAAAAAACGGGGCTAGCGCGGAAGAGAAAAAGCAAAAAAGATACTTTGGCATTCGATCCATCAATCTGGCAGCTTACCAAAGACTTTCTCGTAGCATTAAGAAATCCATCGAAGAGAGTATCTTTTCTATTTTTTCTTTCTCTTTTTTTTTGCTTCTCTATTTAACTCTTTGTATCTCGGAGTCTCTCTCTCTCTCTGTCCCTCTGCACTCCCAAGATAAATTTCCTGGTAACACTTATAGCTCTCGTCCCTTCCTTCTGTAACCACATAGCAAGGCCCCCTTTGGCCCTGCTTCCGGTTTATGTGGCTGCTTTCCGATTCGTTGGCAAACAGTCGAAATAAACAGGGAACATCAGCAAGATGAATTGGTGGACTCCATTTTGTTTCTAGGACGAGAATCTGCCGTTTTACTTGTTTTTCTTCCTCTCCTTATATCTCTCCCTACGTATTAGCCGATCGTAAAATCCAGCAAGGAGACCTCCGATACTTTTACCGAAATATTACTACACGTATATCGATCGATCGATCAATCGATTACTCTCTCGTCTCGAGTATCGAAGCCGCGTTACGTCATATCCGTATATAGTGCAACGGTACGATGGCGTACTATAGGATGTTCAATATTTGACGTAATTAATTGCCACCGTATATTGGCTATAACGTGGGATCATGGTTGCTACCGGAAACGCGTAATAACGCATAGGATCTTAAAGGGGGATGGATCCGTGAGCGTTTCCGGAAATTCGAAGATTTTACTGATTCTCGTATAAGCGAAGCCAATTTAAAGCGGATTAGGTAATTCCTTAATTACGTCTTTCCCTGGGTTATTAAGTTAACGGTCTATCGTGGAGCCTAAAAGGACGTGTATATATGTATATATCTCGCGTGTAGTATATCGGGGTGACGAAGATACCCGATGTTTGCCGAATCTTCAATACAGGGACGAAAAGTTTATTTATTCTTTCAAAGAAAAATTCCTTCGGGGGTCGTAACGGTTGTATGCGACCCCCTCCCCCACCGAACTGAAGAAAGTTCTCTTGGCCTCTTATTTTTTTTAACCCCCTGCCCCCCACACATACTCACTCTCTCTCTCTCTCTCTTATTTCTCTCATATACTGGAGGGGCTAGTATTTCATTGAAATTCGGTAATATCCGGTGAAACTTGGAGTTGTTCCAGGAAAGGTTTTCCCGGCTCGGGTTATCCGGAAGCGTCACTGCAATTTCGTTCTGTTTCTCGTCCCCCTCCCCCTCCCCCATTCACCCTCGGGATATCCTATTCCCGAATCCCTTTTTCCCTTCCTGTCGCTCGGATTCCCGACGTTCTCCTCAAACAATCTTTAATGGCCGCTGTCTTTTTTCTCGTTTGAAATTTTTACGAGGTCCATCTCGATACCAAGGACCCTTTTGACAATCTGATTTCTACCGTTAAAAATCGTTATCACTACTCAGATGTATGCTCATTTTTATCGTGAAACCTACCCCGTTTTCGAGTTACGGCCCAAAAAATAATCGCAATCTGTCAAAATTGACTGCGTGCCGCGAACGCGCACGGCAAACGACAGCAACTTTTCGGTATCGCGAAAAAGCGTGATATTTCCGATAACACGACGTATTAACGATAACACGTATCTTATGCCAAATGGACTGGTGCCTCATTTTGAGTTTCGTAGACAATTTTTTGGCAATAATTGTAATTTCGAATATTTCACGGTTTTTTACGTCGTAACTTCGAATTGCAAAATTTACGTGCAATCAGCCTCTAGGCAGGTGGGAACGAGGCGATTGTGCGAACGCAAAATTTTCTTTTCCAACAAAGGTCAAATTCGATTTCTCTCTCGATCCTTGGCAAGATATCAGACAGTGGGAGGGGGTGGAGTTGAGAAGAAAAAGGAAAAAAAAATCTTACTACTATCCCGAGGTGTCTTATATACCGTGAGTCACGTACGTTCTCTCTCTCTCTCTCTGTCACTAAATTTTTACCTCTCCTTCCAACAATCATACTTTCCCGAATATCAGGAAAATTCAATTTGCTATCGTTCAATCAACAATCGCGCACGATCTATCCCTCGATGATTCAATTACGTCACGTGGCTCGAACAAATTGCATAAAATTGTCTTCGTATGAGAAATAATAACGAAAAGTCGAGCAACGCGGAAAATTTATTACCCTCTGCCTGCATACTTGGTGAGGTCGACAATCGCCTTTCATTTTGAATGCATCGATCTTATCGATTCGATTGAATTCGCCTGTGAAGACTGACGCATCTTTTACGTAACACGGATTATATACGGTGGCACGTGTAATTGTCGATGTAAATTTTCGGAAAATTACCATATTATCGATCGTGCAGGATTAAACTTAACAACACACTGTATATGTAATAAAGCAGTCTGGTTCTTGTCTCTTCGGAGTCCCACTTGGGTGTCAGAGATTTTTTATAAATTAGGATTTTGAAAATCTAGTTTTTTTTCTGTCTAACGAGACTTTTTAACTCGTCTGGACTGCCGGAGTCAATGACCTGGTGCCAACGAAAAAAAAAGGATATACCCAATGCATCCTGGCACGGATTTCGCAGCTAGTGTAAAAATGCAACCGGATAGGGGGGGAAAGGGGTGGGGACGGTAGAACAGTTACAAAATAAAAGGGAAGGGAACTGAAGTGCATTGGCTGTTTTATGGTCAAGCGCACACGTGCAAAACGAGCCTGGAATGTGCGTGCAATTGCAGCTTTAACCACAGACGTCGTAATTAGGGCGTTTTTGGTTATTTTGAAAAAAAAAAAAATGGTCTGGAAGGTTCTCTTTTTTTTCGTTGGTCATTCCTCGACCTATGGACTGTCTGAATGGTCGGAGAGATTTAATTGTGCCGTGAAAGCTAATTAATGGGGTATAAAAGGGTTAAGGGTAATTATGAAATATGAACGTTTTTTGGGGGGGAAGGGGGGGCAAAATTCGTTTTTCGTATTCGAATAACGTCTCGACGTTAAGGGGTTCGCTTTTTGTACGAAATCTGACAGAAATGGCCGATTATTGTATACGAGATTTTCGAAAATTCCTATATTCAGGACACGTTTTCCTCGGGCAACGGGATAGACACGTGTATACCGGTACCGCCTTCGCCAACGTGAAATACTGGTATTTACTGTTATACCTAAGGAACGTGATGTTCTTGCGGGAGAGGGAAAGAAAAATAAGATGTGAATAAAAAAAAAAGAAAAGAAGGAAAAGATAAACCGAGCTCCGTATGGTTCGACGCGAATAGAATTTTTCTCCGTGAATCTCATTGCGCGAAGAAGTTTAAACGAGATTTCGAAAATTCATGGTACGTCTTTCTTTTGTGTTATCGATAGTATCCTGAAATCACTAGGTATTTTCGAAAGTCGAAATAAAAACGTATTTGACTTGCCTGCGTAACGCGTTTTTAAAATTTTGACATTTTCTCTTAGCTGCACGTCCTCGGTAAGCTTGATGAATATTTTTCGAAAAATTTTAACCTTACTCCTTCAACAGTTACGTAACAGTCGAAATACATAATTACATCGTGATAGTGTTTAAGGGGGGAAAAAGTAAAAAAAAATATAAAACAACGCGACCATATCCCCCGTGCTTTGGTACGGTGTACTTTTGTAATTTGTCCCCTCCCCTCTTCAACGTTTACTTTTTTTTGGGGGGGAAATTCCACGCTGGTAGCAGAATACACGGATAAACCAGAGAAAACCTGGAAAACGTGGCGGTTGCCTAGGGAGACCATTCGACTGGGGGGTGGGGGTAAAAAAAAAGTTCGTCATTCAGTGACGAAGAAAAACGGGAAAAAGTTTTTTCTTTTTTTTTTGACTCTCTCCACTCCGTTCTTTTATCTGTTTCGTGCTCTCTCTTTCTCTCTTTCTCTTCTCTTTTTACTACCTATGTCCCACCTCGGCATTTCCGTGCGATATTGACCGAATCCTCCGTCAATACCAATAAGAAACGATACATATCCGTGGGGAAAACGTTTTTCCGCGCTTTGCTGAATTTCTCCGAGTCAATCGAGAATTCGTTTTACGATGAACGAGGCGAGAGGGAGGGGGAAAAAAAGAAAAACAGGAAAACGGAAGCAAGATGGAGGAAAAAAATAAATATCGCGTTCACAGGATAATTCACCGATTGATAGACATCCTGTTTTTTTTTAATTCCTTGCGCGTTACGCTTCGCACTGTTTGACCTTCCTTTGTTTTCTGATTTTTGGGCAATCACGTGACGTTCAATTATTCTTTGGTGTAAGAGTATTTAAATTTGCAACTTTTTCGTACCTTTGATACAAACCCCCTTTTGTTTTTGGAAATAAATGCGTAAATTTTTGTTCCCTTATTTTTTAAGCTGTTAAAACTTCACGAAACTCGAGTATAATAACGGGACGCACGAGTGAACGGAAATCAAAAGAAATTGAGGGGGCGGACCCCATATTGATTTCCTCGAGGAGTGCACGAGTTGGAATTTTGAAGTTTTACGAGGCGTGTCGCCGATTGTTACCTTAAAAAGAATTTTTCTTTCTTACAGACAGGTGGGGTATTTTTAAGATGAAAAGCGCGAATCGCGAGAAAATATTTAATGGAAAAGTTAGACGGACAATTCCTTTTTTTGCCAACTTTCGAAAAATATCCGTTGTGGGACATTCGTGAAAAAAAAAGAAGAAAAGTTACAAATAAATATAACCGGTGTACCGTGTCATAATTTATTGGACCGTTGTAATATTTTGAATTTTCCATTAGCAAGAAAGTTCGAAAACAGGAGTCGGGGGTCGTTGATGGAAAAGCCTTACTCGCAAATCCTCGAAATCTTTGCAATTTCCTTCGCCAATAAGGGAGAAACGTAATCTTAGTCTGGGAGCTGAAAATATTCCGTGAATTTAATTAAAAACGAAATTCGAGACGGTCGAATAATACAGCAAGTAGCTTGAGTACTAGTACTAGTAGTTATTACGCAATAATAATAATAATAATAGAGGTAGAAAATATCACTAGACGCCCTAGTAGTGGTAGCCATAAGAAGCCAGACCCCGGCATGCCTGATGAAATAATTTAAAGAAAGTCTCAAATAAAAAAGAAGCATAAAGGGAGTTCTAAAAGGGGAGGAGGATTTTCAAAAAAAAATTCACCCTAATATTCCGGTAACGTCTATTATAATAAGGGGATACGAAAGTTACGACCGGATAGTTTTGGCGAACTGAATAGAAAATTGTGCCAAATGGAATATGTAACTAGACGAAGTGAACTTCTGTAGTCTAGGGAATAAATGGCACGTGAAAATGCACTAGATTTCGAGAGAATGAACGGCAACGAGAACCGTATCACCAACAGGAATCCTTATAGTACAGCTGTGGGGTACGCGGAACCATATATATTTTCTAGGGAATACATAATGACCAGAAAGTTACTAGACGCGAGAGAAACCCCATAAACTCGACACGTTTCGACACTCCAAGGAATACATGCAGTTATACCTACCATAGAAAAATATAGTTCCCATAAAATTCCCCTGGCACGCCTACCAGCGTAGCTTCGGGTTAAAATTTTGATGTGCATATCGCGTTTAGCGTAGCCAACTGCAGATAAATTAATTCCCAGGAACACGACGCGTCCGATGCTCTAGGGAGATAAATGCCGTTCGGAGAAAGAGACAGAAATATAGGCTAGGGATAAATTCCCTATAAAATATTCCGTCCGAAATGCCATTTTAAATAAACGTCGAGGACGATAGCGTTTGAATAACTGCCACAAGCTCGATATAGTCCAATTAATATATCACTACTGAAAAAGATTGTTTTTTTTTAATAAATAAATAAAAACCACCATAAACCACTCGCCTGTCCCCCAATCGAATATCTTCTTATCGCGCAATAAGCACTAAGTACTGAAAACGTCGATGGTGACAAATGGCGACGAATTAATCTTGCTGAATTTCTCTTCGCTCTTTTTTTTTCTTTATCCCCCTTCCCCCTCTCTTCGCGCCCTATTTCTCTCCTTTAGACACCGGGGATAAAAATGATGTCTGAAGAGCAAAAGAGAGCCGTATCCATCCCGAGAAAATCCCTATGGGACGTTCGACGTGTAGCTCGATCGAATTCTAGTGAATAAATGACTGGAAGGGGATGTAAGGTAGTCAAGTGGGAAATTCCCTATAGAGAATTCGCATACACTATGCTCGGTTGGTACGCTTGCGTGTTTCTATGCGACGCCTGGAGAAAGGATTGCTATAGACGAAAAGGAGGAACAGGGGTTGTCCCGATAGATTCGTAGACACTCTCTCGTATGAAATGGCGTCTGGTAAGGGTAGGTGAAATTCCCCTAGCATGGACAAAGTTACGTTCTGCAGGGCTGCCAACGGTGGCAGCCGTTAAATTTGCATCGAAGTATCGCGATGGCACGAGGACTTACCCCTTTTGCACCACTCTGACTTTTCTTTTGTGTCGAAATGAACCTTTACCTCTTTCGCAACCCTGAAGCCCATCACCCACCCTTGCTACCCTTATTCTTCCTCATGGGCACGCCGCTTTTCTTACTTTACGACGAGCTTTAACGAATCGGCAAATTTCACCAGATACCTTTCTTGTATTTTCTCATAGCAAGATTAACCTCCGTAACCTACACTAAGGGTTGTTTTTTGGATAGTTTCATAAAATTCAAAAGTACTCCATACACGGCTCCTTAAATCGTTCCTTCGACCGTCATTCGATGATTCCACAAATCATTTCGTAAAATCGAAATAATATATTCCCTAGCGATCTGCCCCTTCGTGATACTCGAGAGCTACTTTTATGCGTAACAAATACTAGCCCGACAGGTATACGTAAAAATTGATTTACAATCATTCGATTTTTCGTATCGCAATATCGAACCTTCCATGACGTCATCAATCGTGAGAATTATTACGACCGTTTGCATGTATCGCCGTTCAATTTAATCGTCAGGTACAATCGTTGCCAGTAACCCGCAGATCGCACAGCTTTTATTAGAGATTAACAAAATTTCATCATTGACGTCATTAAAATTCTTTTTAATCAAAAATATACTCGTTAAACGCGACCATTCATTTTCGATGATTTTCGCAGTGTCGATACAGGCCGACGGAGGTTGAAATGAAGTCGTTCGGTAAATTTCGAATCATGACGGCCGTCATTGCTGAGCCAATCAGCGACCTCGACGGTCCGACATTATTAAACGGAACAGCGGGAGTCATTTATGCCAACGGCGTACCGCCGATGATCCCCGAATGACTTACGCAATTTCGTAACCATAACGATCGCGCAACAGCTGCTCCCTTGCGTCATCGACACAGTCATTACAATTCCAAACAAGGCCCACCTCCAGTATCCTTTTCCTCCCTAATCTCCCGTCAATTTTACCTAATTCACCAAAATTCTCGTACAGTCCTCCTCGACCCTTACAGCCTGAAAAATAAAATTTTTCTCTAAATCATCCCTTTTGTTTTCAACCCCAAGGACACTCCGGGATCATTTATTTTTCTGTCAAAAAATCCACTTCTAATTACCCCAATTAACACGGAACCCTCTCGACAGCAAGATAGACTCGATCTCACTTTAAGGCTAGTCTCCAACGAAACACACCAATACCGACGCCATTGTAGATTGGCTCCCCTTTTTGCCTCCCTCTTGCAATTAGTCACCAGGGATAATACTGCAATTAGTGTTTCTCGCTGGCGAGTACGAATGAAAGGCGCTGTATACAGGGCGAATTCTCCAAGTGGCGAATATCCACGGGAAGCTACAGTAGTATCATTGTCGCTACTAGAAATAACGCGGTTACGAGTATACGGCAGTTACTGTATATAATTGACAAATAATTTTCCAATAGGATATTTCATTAGGGAATGACGAAACGTCCTGTAGCTGAAGTTTCGACAAATTTCTTATCTTTTATCTTATTGCTTGTTGGGGTCGATCAATCACGTGGTGCTATGCTGGCACGACTAATTGTGTCATACTACTGCCTTCCGTGTATCCACTTAATGACTGTATTGATACATTACGTACGATGAAAGACAAAGGGTTCGTGGAAGTGCTTTACCCTATACTGAAACGACCTGTATACTGCAATTGATCGTTTCCCTATTAGGGTACGACTGCAATTACTCACGTTCGGATAATGCAGCAATTAGTTTTAGTCGGGTTCAATTCTGTCGCTAGTCCCTGCGAACAGGGTTCATTCATGAGGAATATCGGTATTGATATATATATATAGTAGTAGTAGTAGTATAGAGTTTAGTATATGTCACTCAGTGTCATTATACTTGTTTGTCGTTGACTACTAGTTAGTAGTGATTAGTACTGTTGTTGTTGTTGTATTACTAGTAGTAGTACTATTTGTTGTTATCGGGTTGAGTATTGATTTCGATCTGAAATTAGGATAATTGAATTGTTATCGTTAGGAAAATTTTGTAAAACTGTGCTAATTACGAGTTTAATTTTCAAAGGTATGAAAGAAAAAGGTTTTTTGAGTTTTAGGGAAAGAAGAGAAATACTGGTTACGATAACAATAGTACTAATGGCGGGTATTGTTGAAGAGTCGGAGGGGTTTGGGCTTCGGCTTTACAATAAACCGAGTACACTCGAACGGGTCAAGAGGGTAGTTTCGAAAAAAAAAAAGGGCTGACGTAATGATTTTATAAAATAGCTAGAGTAAAGTGTCTACCTTCGGGATCCGTGCAAAACTGCACCCCTTTGCCGTCCTCTGGCACACCCTTTAATTTACCCTCGCCGACCCCTGTCCTTTTACGCTCGCCTTTTTCAAGCGACGCAACCCTTTAGAATTCTTTGAAACAAATTTCCTTCCTTTTTTTTAACTGTGCTGCTAGATTGCTGTGTCCCTTTTTTTGTTCTTGTTTTTCTCTCATTTTCTTTTTCGCGGAAGGGATGCAAATTTTATTTCACTCCAGACGTACGTGCACTGCGTAAATTCCGTTCGGAACACTTTATTGAATTTCTTTTTGCAATGTTTTTTTTACTTACCCCTTCTCTTGTCGCCAATTTTATTTTCGCAATATAGACAAACAAAATAGACCGTACACCGTTGTCGCTAATACGATTGCCATTTCTGAAAATCACTTGCACCCGTAGCTGCGATAATTCACTGGTATCGTGCAAAAGGAGATGAAACGGATTTCGCACGATTTCAATTATTTACCCTATTGGCAAATTTTACTCTCAAAGGGCTTTGCCAGTAGCAGCCTAATTTTCGCCAATGGCGAAATACGAACAGCGTGGGTGTAAGTAAAATGAGCAGAGGGTTAATGGCGCTCACGTAGGATGCTAAACAAGTCCGGCAATTGACGTGAGAAGAATAGTTACTTCTTTTTTTCATTTTGAACGAGCGCGACGCGGTCCTTTTTTTTACACTCTATTTTCCAGCTTCCCCTTCTATTTTGCTTTGTAAACCAACCTCTCTGGCCCGACCAAAGGGTTCCCTTACTCCCTTGTGCTCTGAAGGAGGTAAATAAATGCTGACCGCAGAAACTTCTTTTTTTAAACAACCAAACCTTTTTTTTTAATACTTAACTTTTACTTGCTTACCTTTTCCCCCCTAGATCTTAGCGATCCTTAATTTGCGGGGAAATTTGTCTTTTTGAATTTCTACAAAGACCCCCTTCAGGCTGAAAATAAAAATTTTATTTTGCAATTACAATCTTACAGTGAATACATAAAATTCGAATGCATAGTTGCTCTTTCTCTTTGCGCTTATAAGGCGGTATAAATAGTGATAAAATCAATCGATCACGTAATTAACCCAGATTAAAGCGCTACTCTGTCGAATTCACGGAAATACAATACCAGGAAAGAATAATCATCGCAATAAACCATTCATTCAGTATGGATTCCATTGAAATGATTATCGTATCTATGAATGTTAATGACGTAACACTGTGTGCGTTTCCATTAATAATTCAAGTCGAACCCATCAACGGCAACGAACCGAATGAAAGTCAATCGAATAAAAGAAACGTGCTGCTTAGCTTAATTGAGGTACACTCTAATTAATCTTAACTGGCTGCAATTCCACGTCGATTAATTAGTAGAAAGTGACTCGCAGTCTGTGAGTAATGATTAAAAAAAAATGACAGTTTGTCATTGAAAAAAAATTGTAGGACGATAATCATTAATAAAATATTCCCGAAGGATCTTCGAATGACGTAATGACGTAAGACAAAATCTGGGATTTAATCGCCACGTCTTACAGGCAGAACAGGCAGAAGTACGTTGAGAACAAAACCGCGAAGGCAGAAGCAAGTTTTATCCCCCCCCCCCCCCCCTCCCTGCCCCGGACAATTAAACGTGGCCCAAAGGAGTCACAAGGGTTGATTACCTTGAAGAAATTCAGTCCCAAAGATTTTCTCCACCCTTACTCACGGGAAATCTCGGCCTGCTGCCCTTATACACTCCGAGAAAGGACAATGTGTCCTTTGGCATTTACACTTGAGAAGGACTAATTGTCCTTCGTCATTTACGCAAGAAGGGACGCATTGTCCTGGTGGCAGGGTTTCCTGTGTGGAATTTCAATTCAAGGTCAAAAGGAGGATGGGGGGAAGGTCATTGTCCTGCCGAAGACAGGAAGGACCTACAGTTTGAATGGATTCGAATTTCCGCTTTGTGTCCAGTAGCTGTGATTCCTTTGATTTGAATTTTCGAAAGGCGAAGTAACTCGTTGGTTTTTTAGGTAAAAAATTTTGAGATTAAATTACGCTATTACATTTTTTTGGATAATTTCTTTAATTGGAATTGCAAGGTCGAGTGTAGTTGGTAGGAAAAAGTGGGGACGAAATTATTGCCAGGAATTGAAGCGTCGCTTGATTCGACTCAGCAGAATTAATGTCAAGTCAGAGGTAAAAAAGATAGCAGAGTATTGTTTCACGGTTTGTATCGATCAGAGGTGAAATATTGCCCCGAATAACTGCACTCGAATATAACTGAGCTCTCTCTCTCTCTCTCTCTCTCTCTCTCTCTCTCTCTCTCGGGTTTACGTAAATTTTCGACGTCCCTTTGTGGTTTCATTTCCTACCTGTTTTCACATCGTGATCCTCTTTACCATAGTCCCGAATAATAAATCCCACGTACATACGTCGGTGGTATGAATTTTTCGTACCTAACCTCCAAACGTAATAAATACGCAAAAAACGTCATAATACTCGTAACGACAAGAACTAAGAATTATATATTCTACCTTCGTATCGTACGAATAGGGTCTCCTCTTTTATTTATTTTTTTTCCTTCCGCTCCGCGTCAAAAGATCCCAAGAGACAGGCGGCGGAAATTTTCCAACTGGAGATTTTTCGGCACTGAAACGACCGAAAATCCTGCTGAAAGACGGAATATAAATTCGCGTGGGCACAAGAGCGTTATTCGTCTCTCAGCAACGAAATTATGGCTGTTCGGAATTTTCGTAACGAGCCATAACACTGTGCTGCTCGGCGTTAAATCCCGGACGCGTGTAAATTGTTACGTGGCTTCTGGGATCTGCGTCTACTGCGCGCTCTGGCGTCGCAAGCGCGCAACACATCCGGTGCTAATGGGACTGGCGGGAATTTCAAAATTCCGTTTTACGCTCTTTCCACTCTTTCCCGTGGGATATCATAACGAGCAGGATATACGTGGTGACGAAAGAAATAAAAATGCTCTGCGTTCGTTTCGCGTATGGGCATTCGTTAAATTTGAATATTTAACGACGATCCTGGATATTTTATATAGTATTACCGATCAATTTACACCGATCAAAGGAAACTGGGCGAATTTTAGGTAACATATTTTCGATATTCAATTCACGTACGCTATAACGCTTATGCTATTAAATTGTATGTGTAGTCGGACGCTGCGACTAATTAGGGTTGATGTACCGCGATAGAGTTAATTGTATTATGATTATAGCGTGGTCGTGTGTGGCGGGGCCTTTGAAATAATTTTAATTAATTGAATTTTCCGTATAAATTATTATGGGTTTGCTATAATTTTTTATAGATGACGGTTATCATTGTTATTTTGGCATAATTACTTAATCATTATAGATATACGGTTTGATTAATTACCGAAATCAATCGTATTGACGGAGCATTGGACAAGTGGGAGTTTTCTCAGAAATTCATCTGTGATTAATTGGAACAATTTATGAAAGATAATTAATTGCTGCTTTTTAAGTCGTCCGACGAGTTTACCTGGATAATGAAATTTTTATTGCTTCTACAACTGCAGTCGATAACCGGTAGTCTCGCGTGAAAATCGTAAGAGGTTAAGTCATACTTGAAATGTAATATACACCGCGGATCTTAAATATGCATGAAGTTCCGTAAGTTTTCGTCGAGACTTTAGAAATTAGTGTATGAACTTTCGTAATTAACTAGAACTCGATTAAGATTAAAAATCAACTGTCAAGTCGGTAAATAGGAAATCGCGAATACACTGGCTTCGGCATAAACAACAGAAACGTCGCTTACGCCAAGCCGCGTACGCAAGTGGATAATTCCCAATTATTGATCTTTCAATTGATCTTTCAATCGATCCACGTTCAGAGTAAAGTACAATAAAGGCTAAAAGTAATTGAATTTAATTTCCCGCAATGTTAAACGAAAATACAAAATCAGATATGAAAACGGTGATTTACATATAAAAAACAATTTCAAATCTCTCCCCTCCCTGTCCCCTTCAATAAAGAAAAAGTTACGTCACGAATTACGGAAAAGTTTCAAATAATTTATTTATGCTTTTCTACGGTATTATGGTGGGGGGCAGCACTTTTCAGGTTACCCCCTCCTTGGGGCACTGCCTGGTATATAAAGGGACGCACCGGCTGGAACCTCTCACTCTTCCAAGAGCCGAGGTCTCTCCTAATGGAATCTTGAACGCGGACATTTTTTTTTTCTTCCCCACTGAATTGTAATTTGTTAGCAATAATTTGAAGGATGCTTATAACATTGTTGATTTGTTTAAAAATATTTCAAGATCGCGTCAACCCGATGGAGTGGTCTTTGGGTGGTCGATCCTAGGGTGCTTACGGAACCCTCTCAAAATTTAATTATACCAACGAAATCATCAAGTAGAGAATAATTCTAGGGTGCGTTCGATATAATACCATAGTGAAGTTTCATGCGTGTAACCCGAACTTATTAGAAAGCAATCAAGCCCGTTCGACCAGATATACAGTATTAAGGGATGAAAATGTTATTACGAATCGACCACTGGTATAGGATCACGATAAATGAAGGTATGCCCTTTGGATGACCCGTGAGTGTTCATACGTTGGTATTACCCCTATCTATATGATATAACGTCTTCGAATCTACAGTCGCTTCGTGCTAACTGGAAGGTTTTGACTCCACCCCGTTACCTGCGGCAATTCAATTATTTTACGGATTACCACTTTCATCCCCTTTCGCATAACCACTTTGGCGCCTAAATCTTAACGAAATTTAGCTCGGGTTAGGTTGGATCTTTGTCATCCACGAAATTAGCCTCTCCATTACGTTATCGGGAAAGTTAACGTAGACGTAAAAAAGAAATATTTTATTCGTACCGTCTGCCTTGTCGTATTTTCATTTTCTTTCCCACAATTCCATTTTTCACGGCTCAATGATTCTTCTGTATATATATATACATATATGTGTATATATATATACATATATGTGCATATATATATCTGCTGATTATCTATAGATATATCGCGCCTGTTGCTACGCACGACGCTATCGGAGACTTTAATTCGTAGATGACATATACATACGTATCTTGATGATTTCTTACGCATGATTTTTCTTCGACTTTATGAAATATTCAAGTACACTTTCGATACTCCTCAAGCGTAACAACGTGAAGCTTGTAGCGATCGAGATCTATAGATAACGAGATTACGTAGGAAGCAAGAATATTGCCAATCTAAGAGAAATATCGTAGAACGAAATTGATATTGAATATAACACTAATATAAATGATTGTCGATACGCTTATAATGAATTAGTTAAAAATAAAAGAAAAACTCATAAAGTTCATTGACCTCCTCAATACAGTGCACCTTGCGTTACTCAATATTATCATCACGATCGATCGATTTGATCGATTCATAACTGTCCACGATTGTCATTCAAGAGACGCAAATCATTAAGTAATAACGGTTAAATCCCCACGAGAAATGCGTCGTGCAGAATTTCGATAACGTTACATTAAAAAAAAAGAAAATTCCCACCCGATATATCAAGACCATACAAATATATCATATATATAAAGTCCGAAATATATCATTAATAAAGTCCCGACCCTCCACGTAACGTTAAGCCACTCCAGCGCAAAGAGCCTTTTTGCCTGATTACCCATAAACCCCTTGGTCGACTTTGCCGTTTTCGAAATAACGCGTAATCCAGTAATTCGCCAGGGACGATTACTCGGCTAATTAATCGCGTAATTAATATACATATATATATATCAAATTATCCAAACGAATTACAGCTACACTTTCGTCACCTTATCGAAATTTCACTCAAACGTCCTGTAAGCGTTATCGATCAGCTGTTCGATTCATTTTCTAATATTCATTGATAACGTTCCACGACTCCGTCAGGCTGCTACGTAATCGATCGTCAATGAACTTACCGATCAAATTCGTTCTACTAATTGACTTTCCATCTCGTTTTCGCGTAAATTACAACCCTTTCAAATCTTTATACGTTGCGCAAGCGCGCATACGTATATTCCTATGGCTCTGTATAACTATAGATCTTCGTTTTCTCTCTAACGAGATTCAGAGACATAATTACGTTGTATAATTACTTCGAAGAGCCATGGGTATTATGGTGATGACACGGGGCTGTCACGGGGCTTTATCGTGGGGGTTGAAGTCCCATTGATTTTGTCTAGACGGGAGGGTGGGTGGGGGAACGATGGGGGAGGGGGAGGAGGCAGGGGTTGAGACTGCTCGACGTGTCATTCTCGTAAGCTCGTACGCGATTTTATGTATGTATATAAAATTATTATTTCTATGTATATTCGTTATAGACGATATATAATATATTATATATATTATATAGACTGTATATGCGCTTTGATAGCTTCATATACTTTTACTGTGTGTGTGTGTATATATATATGTACGTTCTTTGATCGTATCGATAGATTTACTTTTTGCCAGCAACCTGATGACGTTCTATTTTTATCCCAAGGCTACTTTGGCTTGTCATATATGTATTGGGTGGGTATGTAAAAAATTGGTATATGAGGGGGATGATAAGAAGGATTTGATATGTAGTATTTTTATGGATTTTTTTTTGTAGTCTGAATTGAGATACTCGTTACGGCGTATGTTTGATTCTTGGTGTACGGTAATTATGATAATTTTGTTTTTTTTATTGGAAAATTGATAACGGGATGGGTTTGTGCGTATGTGTGTGTTAATTGATATTCAGGTATACAGTGTAAATTTTGATTGTAATTACAGTAAGGATCTTCTTCTTTTTTTGTTTTAGGTAAGTCGAATTTCCGATGGCTGTACAGTATCTTGTCCGGAGGCGGTAAGATAACGGTTATCGTAGTTGATTAACGAATAATTGTGTAAGTGCACTTTTGGTTGAAATCGAAAATCAACACGTTGCGAATTCCCTTGATGGATCGATGTTATGTAATAAATGAACGAGCGTATGGCGGCGTTTTGGTTGTCTCGTAAAAAAGAAAAATAATGGAAAAAAAGGCAGGAAAAAGCGGGGAAAAAATGGAGCGATAGAAAAATTCGTTTCTACGTTGCACCCTGTATCCTCTTGTTTCGATATACTGTATTCAGGGATCTGTATAGATATATATATATGGTGCATATGCACTTCCGTATACGGAGGCCAATCGATTTTTAGTATGAATATTGTTTTTTTTTCAATTCTCTGTTTCCTTTTTTCCGCAAATTTTTATTGTTCTTTTCGAATAACGAGACCGACGCGCGCCACTCGATTAGCCGGTATACCAAAAATATCCATGAAAATTCCCGAGCACGGTACACCAGCGTTTTTATTTTCCCTGGTATGTTTGTCAAAAAAAAAGAAGTGAAATACCTGGGGAAAAAAAGTCCCTAGAAGAATTCCGACAACGCACCTTCGGGGAATTTTTTTTCTCTTTTTTCTTTTCTTATTTTCTCGCTTACTCTTTGTCGGTACTTTTTCAGTTTTATTCTTTTTGTCTGCTACCTACCCTTTAGAACACCTTTTCCATGCGGGTCCCAAAAAATTGGCAACGAGGCATTATTGAAATCGGAATTGCGGTCGAACGCCGGTATTTGCGAATCAAACCGAGTAGCACGGTTCTGCAGTAATTTTTTTTTTTCATTTGCCCCATTCATTCGGCCCCCCTCCTACTCCTCCCCCTGGCCTAAGCTACTTCCTCCATGACCTTTCCATCCCAAATGCCCAACCAATCACGACCTTTAATTTTGACTTTTGAAAATGGCAATTGGTAGCACTGAACCAGACTAGCAGTCTTTATTGTCTTTTTCTTTACGTCTCGAATAAGCATCGGAAGTAAAATAAAAATGGTTGGAAAATTACAAAAAAAAGAAAATTTTGACTTCGACCAAGCTATCCGATACTTTCCCACGGTACAAAATTTTCCCACGATCCGCGTGAATCTTCTCGCGGCCGAAACGTTTAAACTCATTAACGATTAAACGAACGTTTCCAGTTCTCTTTGTCCTCTAGTGACGTATTCCAGCAGACGTTTCACTCGCGAACAATGTAACTGAAGAAGACCGAGGATTCTGTGACATACCCACTTAAAGTTTACACGTCATTCCATTCACACGTGACAAATGGAAGTACCGAAAGGACCTCCCGGTAGGATATTATATTATTAACAATTCATTGGGGGGGGAGAATCCGTCCCGTTTTCTTCCTAGTGACTTATCCGAGATATCCCCAGCAAGTAACGTCACACCCACCTTGACAAATGGAACCTCGGAAATCCCCTAGCACCGATCCAGACATTACAACACGTATTATTAACAATTCACTGAAAGCAAAGAGAAGTGACGTATTTCCGGTCTCCATTATCATTCCCCAGAATACATACATATATACACGACTGAATACAAGTCGAAAACAGAGAACAAAAATTCCCTTAAAAATAACAGAAAAAAAAGTTGACCTTATCTCCAGCTGATAGCAGACTGATAAAAAGTCATGTTCACTTTTAACACGAAGAGAAATTGCCATAAGAACAAAATTTCGTAATGCTCCTACCGCGCAGTCTGTCTTTCACTAGACAACTGTATGTCTCCGTCTCGGTAGCAAGGTACATCCTAAAATGCATCGTTGCACTTGTAGTTACAATTTAACAACCTGCAGTTTAGCGAGCTTAAAGGGTGTGGCGTGTTAGGGGACCTGGGGTATACATTCCTGGTACCGGATGGGGTTAGGTGGTTGAAGAGGGAAGAAGAGGGGTGAAGAGGGAAGGGGGTGGAGAAATTAACGAGAATCCAGCTTGAAGACTCTGACTAAATCATTCTTCATTCGCGTAATGCAACCGCTGAGAGATACGCTAAAAAATTAGTTCCGCCCCCTCTCCCCCCACTTCCTCCCCGGCACTTTCCACGAGAGTGCATCCCTTGCAGTATCCAAGGTTAGGTCCATCCACCGGTACTCTTTGTGAAATCCAGGTTGAATTGTATTTGTCTAGTTTTACTGTTGCGACGTGCGATTATTATTATTATTGTACTGGAATTATTACAAAAAATGGTGAATAAGGGAAATTTGGTAAAATTGTATTTTTTATTTATTTTTTTTGAAAATCTTTGACACAGGAATCGTTATCGTTCGGATCTTCTTTTGATATTAAGCCGCCATATCCAGGCTTCGTAGGAAACACAGGATAATGACTTTCGTCAGACAATTCTTTGATCTTGATGGGTAATGACACAGTCACGTGGAATACCTTAGGGCAACGAATAATGATCTCGTTACTGACGCTATGCTATCATCTTCTTATGCCCTTGACGCTTTGGCGTTGCTTCTTTTTTTTTCATTCTGATTATCGATAACCTTATTTCTGTCTATCGATATCGGTTTTATTGAGACGATTATCCATCTACCTCCCCCACCCACCTCCACTGTAATAAATCACGTCCTTATCTTTATCCTTAATCTTGACTCTGCTTGGATCTCTTTATACCCACACGAAATATCTGTCTGACTATGAATTATCTCTCCACTGACCAGTCTCAACGTATGAATCAACCATTATAACAAATCTGTCCTAATTATTATTATCATTTATTATTATATTATATATATTGACAAAGGCATAATAGGGCAATAGAAAATTCCCTCCCTCCCCCCAAAAATAACGGTTTACTCAAAAACGTTGGTACACGCAATTTCCGCAAAACGCCAAGAAACACGTACGAGCTTCAAAGTCGTACATCAAAAACTTGCTTCGCCAAATATATTTCGCGAGCATAAATCCCCGGTTACGCGGGACATTTCGGAAACGTATTTGAAATTCAACTTCTCTTGTTCGAGTGTCCCCCCTACCGTCCCCCTGTACCCTCAGCCTCGTTCACACCTATATCACGAAATTTATTAATTACCTAGTACCCAATGTCAGGGTCACACCCAATCGCCATAAGTGCCTATAGAATTGTAAATGGCTCCCTTTATGTAAATTTCAAGCAGATTCCCCCGTCGCCATTATAACCTGAACTTTGACCCGCTGTGAACACCAGTGACACTTCTCAATTGTATTCGCACGACACGTGTACCAATTGCGACTAAACAAAGAGCACTTTGATACTTCCCCTAAGGAAGTTGCTTGTATCCTCTCTCGCAATTCACCAACCCCTAATTTCGACAGTCAGCCGATTTCTGGTACCGTACGTCGATATACACGGTGTCGAGATACGTGACTGATGAAAATTTAATTAACGCTCCAAAAATGAAATGATCCGTATCAATCTTTTTTTTTTGAAAATAATTCCTTATCAATTTTCGCCAAATTTCGGCGAGGGACTGCATTACGTATTGTTTTTATCGACCGGTTCACCTTGGAATGGCGGCCATTGCTCGAAGTTTTCCCTTTCACTTTTCATCCCCCACCCCCACCCCTCTATGCACCCCGTAAAATATGCATCAACCCAATACATGTATGCACGTGACAGAATCGATGCACTTGCACTTGATTTTCGCGCGACAAAAATCGAAAAGGACGTTTGCAAAATAATTTTTATTTTTTTTTCGCAAAATAATTCAACCCAATACGTCAAATCATGTGACGCAACGCAGACGTCTGTTCGTTATCTATCTCGTGTATCCTTCTTGGAATTGTCAGTATGGAATACAAGTAGTATTAAGTGGATAAAGCTTGAATTAGTCAGACCTACTGTTCGCTTGTTTCAATGCAAAATCTTACGTCATCGAATACGCCTCCGATTTTTGTGGCATTTAAACTGTTAGGCGTGGGTGGGGGGTGGGGGTTGGGGGAGGATAATAATTCCATATTTATTCGCAAACCTCGGTCTGATTCTACCTGCACTGTTACTACTGATTAATGCCGTTCGGCTGTCGGCCGTAATAGCTTGCAATTATGTAAATTCCAAGTAATTCCGCCTTCAACCAAAGTCCGTCTGACTCTGCCGCGGAGTTGTATATTACTGATTGATGTCTTTGGCTGACAGTAGTAATACTCCTTAATTAACCAGATCCGTAATGGCGTTACTGTTTCACGAGATCTTGCTGTTTCCGTGGTACACTGTATTCCATTGCAATGGATACAGTATATGATAGAGATGTATATGACATGTAGCATTGCTATTGTACAACAATATATTGAATATACGTGATATGATATATAGTATCTTGCAAATATATCACGAATATAATAACCATCATCTACTAATACTTAGTACCATTTTTTTGGATTGATAATTAGTAACTATACAGACCGTTATCTGTAATGAGGAAAATTGGAGTGGTTTTTATATATATAGATGTTATTCCCTGGATAATTTTTTTTAATAAAAAACAAGAATAACGGTATTACTTGACGACGGCAGTTTACACCTGAGCGATTTAAAGCTTGAAAAAAAAAATTGTATGTAACAATAATCTTTATCGGTCTTGCGAACTTTACTGATTTAATTATCCTGATCGATACTAAATTGATACGTGATAAGGTTACGTAACTGGGTACTTGATATTACAGTGCATACAGCGAAAGGACAATGGGAACGAAGAGAAATAAAATATAGTGATATTAAAATTTTTAGTATAAAGAAAAGAGGGGCGAATCAAAAAATGATAGGCGGTATAGGATAACGATGGGGGAAAGGAAGTGGGGCGGGGAGGGGGGGTAAGAAAAAGGACAAAAGGATTCGGGCGATTCGTCAGTCTGACAAATTAGCAGGCTACGAGTTAATTAGTAATTAGTCCGTAGCCTTTGGCGGTAACGCAGCTTACTCCTCCCCACTTCGTTGCTCGAGGCAGCGTGACCTGACCGAACCAAGCGTGACCTGACCTCACCTGACCTAACTTAACGTCATCTCATTGCCGCCACAGACTCAAACCAATCCGACGTTGACCTAACCTTAAATCATGATGACTGTACGAAACGACGTCTTAAACCCGTTTGCGTTTCCGCAAGGAGCCACAATTTCGAAAGTTGATTGCTTCGGGGGGTGGCTGACTCTGACGACGACCCACCCTCGCCATTCCTCTCCCCCTTTTTTTCCCCCCACTAATTACAGTGAATAATTACGCAAGCACGAGAGAAAGTGCTTTCGACTTGGGAAATCGCCTGGATTCAAAGTTAATTTTTTTCCACACTTTTCTTTTCCTTTTCGACAAATTTCGAAACTTCTCTCGTGAAAGTACGTACTGTACGATTGCTGAAAATTGTGTATCTTAGTTTTTGAAAATTTTATGAAATTTCGAAAAACGCTCGATTGTTTAGTCGGAAAGGATCTTTTCTTCTTTGTTCAAAGCATCGAGAGTAAAAGGAAAAGTTAATGAGTCATTGACGTTTCCGTGCTTCGTTTGATGAAATCATTTTTAAAAATTATTTATAATAAATAATAATAATGTTATTTCTAATAGAGAATTAATTATCACGACGTCAAAGGCCACAAAAGTAATAACGTATTCAAGAAAGCAAAGCAAAATCACTTTTCGCGCCTCTTCTTTTAACAAATTGACAAAAACTGTATAACGTCGCGACGCCTCCGACGCTATGGACAGCTATTAACGACGACAATATATATATATAGAAAAATACTACTTGTCACTCCGCTCTCTGTGTAAAACTAGTGCGATATCGCGTGCGAGGCAAAAGTAGCACAAAAGAGGGCAAAGGAGGTAAAAGTTGTGGGGGGGGAGTTACTACTTGGTGAAGTGACGGAGGATCATGACGCGGGGGGGTTCGTCAGTGAGGTGATAAGAGGAAGTTGGGTGGGGGGATGCTGAAACGAGGTGCTTTGATTACTTTGCCAACGTTGCCACATCAAAACCGACAGACTCGCAACGTTCAGTCAGAAGATCCGCCATTACTCTTACTTTGAATTCTTTTTTTAGTACACGGCTGTACGATATATTTTGATATTAGAGGAGTACGTAATTACGGTTGAACCTCGATTCTGGCTGCCTCCATTCTCGCCACTGCAGTACCGACCTGTTGCAAGAATCGAGATTGTATACTAAAAAATTTTCGCTATCAAATCGCACGAGTGTGGACTTTTTTTTCATTGTCGTTTGTTACGGTGTAAATTTTACCACTATTTTCATCGAGAAAATGACACTGGCTAAATTGTCGAAATATCTGTTGGAAAAAGAAAAAGGTCAAGGTCAATCCAGACTGCAAAATCGGTATTCGAAAGTGTCGACGTAAAGCGCGCTAGTACAAAAATTCTCCGCGCTAGTGTAAAAATGCACGGCGCTAGTGTCACTTAGGACGTAGCGGCCATTGTTGCCGGTTCGCCGTCTCATCGATCGCAATTAACACTCTCGATTTATACTGAAAATGAGCGTGGACGTGTACAGGCACGACTTCAGTGTTGATTTGAATAACGGAACTTTTACAGTGTACTGTATTCGTACGATTGGTATAGGACTTTTTTTTTTAACGTTGGCATCACTTGCCGAACGAGTTGATATCGAAATTTTGATCGCGCTTAATTGGCTAAATTACGATGCTCAATGTCAAGTAACGATTGGGAAAAAAATATTACTGGCTATCCCCAACAATAATTAGGAGGATCATTTGTGACTGGCTTTACTGTAACATGCCGAACGCGTTTCCATTTAATTGACTGTCCTGACTGTACAAGCAAATCCATGAAACGAATTCATTTGTTTGCCGCTCGTTAGCGAAACTCGCTGGCTTTCGAAAGGGTCCGACGCCGTGAATGCTGGTTTACGAATAACAGTGACAAATACAACGTGTCAGTGTTAAGAACAACAACAACAACAACAGTCGCTGTCGGATCGTTATAATTCCCTGGTAGTAATTACGGATTCTTGGACGAGTATAGGCGTTGAGAAAAATGCAAAAATTTATTTAAGATGCGATAAATGGTGGAATAATATTTTGAGTAAATTCCCATGTAGATTGTAGTTATCAATTTTTTGAGTTAAATTGTCCACCGATATTTTTTATCGAATGATCTTTTTTTTATCGATGATCAATCGCTTAGGACGTTATATCGATATTGTCTGTTTTCTGCTTTTATTTTATCCTATGCTTTCACCGCGATGCAGCATTCTCTTTTTCGTGGGTCTTTTTATATTTTTTTTCCCCTTCTCTTTTCGTACCAAGCCGATTCGAAAACATGATAAAGCAATGAGGTTTGTTAACGAAGCTCTGGGCCGATTGAGAGCTTTTGCCAAAAAAGAAAAATTTTCAACGAATAATCTGCGAACGTTTTTACGGTACAAGTGTAATTGCTAATTGACCGCGTTATCGTTTTGCCAACCTTGCGAATTTCCATTATGCGAAAACACAGTAGCCCGTATTAAATTTCACAACGATTTGATTCAACTGTACTTATGAAAAGTGTACCAACCGTCAGAAAAAAAAGAATCGCATTTGTCGTCCACGAAGAGGGCATAATTCACTCGCAAATAATTTTCGATGCAGAAAGAGACAAAATAAATTGCAAACGAGCCCCTACAGCGGGACAATTAAAACTTTTTCAGTGTCTAATGGCAAAATAAATAAAAAAATAAAAGTACTCGTTCGTCCGAGTCATCGAGAATAACGATGCAAGTTCTAATTTTAAAAAATTCTGCTTACCCGAATGCAATTTCTCCGTCAATTGTATTTTATCGTCCCAGAGTACTTTCCAATTTTCAATCGTCGGACTGTCGAAATTTTTCATTAACGAATATACCAGATCTTAACGACAGAAACTGTGGAGTACCAACGTATAGACAGGCGTGCATGGATATACGAAATGAAAAAGAACAAATCGGAAGAAATTGGAAAAAGAAAACGGATAAAAGAGAAGAAATAAATGCGGTTAATGAGGATCAATGCAATGGCCCTGTAATCGAATTTATAACGGACTGTATGGGCTATATGTAGGTATAGTGGGACTATCCAGGTAGTAACAGGACTATCTCAGGACTAACACAGGACTTTCGTAGGACTTTCTTAGGACTTTCTTAGGACTTTCTTAGGACTATCATAGAACTATGCCCCTGACTAGTTAATCGAAAATATCGTCGAGGTACGTTCGAATGCCGCGTAATAACTTTAGGAAAACGTTATTAGACGCGAGCCGAGCTTCTATATCAAAATCCCATTATCGGGAAATCGAATTTCGTGCAAAAGTCAAGAAAAAAGGCGGTGGAGAGAAAAGGTAATGTCAGCCGGATGGAGGGAGGATGAAAGAGAAGCAGGAAATCAGTCTTTGTCAATTGATAGAGAGAGAAGGAGAGAATTAAAAAGAAAAAAAAAAACGAAAAAATAAGGCAAACAATAAAATAAAAAATGGGAAATCGATAATCGTCAAGTTTCCCGTCTGTGTTCTTCGACCCTGTTTTCGTCATTTTTTTTATATACTCTCTTGCACTTTCTCTGATCTTTCCTTAGACCTTTTCTTTTTGGCTTACAAGGATTTTCACTGCATCTTTTGTAACTCCGCCATCTGTACCTAGAAAGTGGTATCTAAAGGGGCAAAGGTTCGTTATAAAAATCTCTATAAAAAAATAAGGGTGAGATTAATGTAAAATCGATACTTCGATTTCCCCACTACCTTTCTATTTTAAATTATGAGAAATCGCGAAGCCGTGCCTGCTCCTTAGTGAAGTGTTATCACCATCCCTTTCGGGAATCCTTAACTGCTCGCCGGTGAAATACGAGGGAAAGAAAGAACCGGAAGTCCGTAACGACTTCTGAGAGAAATAAAAGTATCCGACCGTACTTCAGTAGGGGGGTTATTCCTGAAAAAAAAATCCCCAAAAACATAATAAAGAGCCAGGAGAATTTTGCAATAAATAAATGAAGCGATAATCGTTACCCTTATTATTATATTATTATTGCGTAAAAATAATTTTTCAAAAATTCCACCAACCAATGACGTCACGTATCATTTCTAATTGTTCGCAATGACAATGGAATAAAATAATTTGTTCGATAAGCAATGCGTAATCGTGCTGTGTAAATGAGGCGTAACTAATTACGGAAGATTTAAGCTGCTTTCACATCAGAGTCGTTCACAAGGAAAAACAGTTTCAATGAAAATCCCGGAAATCATTCCTCGTCCACTGTGCGTCACGTAGGTGCCTAATCTCGCGGATTAACAAAAAACCTTGTAAAAGCTAAATTAGCCGTCATCGAACCCAACAACTTGTTTCCGGTGCGCGGGCAAAATTAGGAGGCTGGAGGATGGCGGACGAAGTGATATAAAATGAGAATTAAAAGATTGAAGATCTAATGAGGCGTAAAAGATAAGAAAGGTCATTACGTAAACCGCCGAGGAAAACAAGATTGAAGAAAATCCGTTTAATCTTCCATTGCCTTCTGATGTCCTAAAATTGTGAAAAAAAAGAGGAAAGGGTAATAATTAAAAAAAAACAACCACAGACAAATTTTACGTATACCAACGCCAGAATTCAGTCCAGAACGAAATGTCCTTTGAACTTGTACGAGACCATTGACGCGGGGTAAAAAGAAGAAAAATTGAAAAGAGACGTTAAAATAATTTTCCAAAAAAATAATAAAGATCTGTCTACGCAATATACGTAGCCCACGGTATCTCCTATGAGATGTTAAAGAAATTCTACGCCCAGTCATGACTTCGATGATGAAATCAAAGGGTATTCTCGGGGTGGTAGAGGGGGTTGAAGAAAAAAAACAAGGACATCCCAATCCATACTTTAAAGAGGCTGACTGAGACACGCAGAGATCATAAGTGTAGATGGAGAAATAAAATTCGTTTTCCTGAATGAAAGAAAAGCGCTTAGGGAGGGAGAGAAATGAAAGAGAGACTTGAGGGAAAATATATATATACAGTGGAGTGAGAGAGATAGAGAGAGAGGGCAGAAAAAAAGGATGAAAAATTCGTCTCCCAGGACTCTAGCCTCTCGGTCGAAGCCTCGTGGATATGTCGTAGACAGCCGGAAGTACTGACGCGCATGCGCCTACCTTCACAAGGGCGTTTCCTGGTGGTACGTGTTTGTGTGCACGCATACTTATCCGTTGGGCTCACACCGACTTACCCACACAGTCACCCAGCTTGGACACGGGCATAAACGTTTCGTCCCGTTAAATCGGCGCATCGCGATTCAGTTGGTTCCCGTTCCTGGCACGAGACGGATATACGTATTAACTGGGTACCGGGTAGTTTCCGCTTCCGGTTAACGAAAATTTCGTAATCAGACTGATTTTACCATCCGGCGGCTCCTAAGTGTTGCGCACGCAGTGTAGAAAGTCGTAGGTGTGGATTAGTGGTGTTTCCAATTGTGATAACGCTGTAGGTAATAGAATTTTTTTGGTAAATGAATATTTTGGAAAATTTTGTAGAACGTAGATTTTTGGTTTTTCTTTTTATCTTTGTCGGTATGGTCGTTGAACGATGCGAGATCGTTGGGAGTATTTGTATCTTTAGTTCGTAATCTTTTTTTTTCTTTTTTTGGATGAACTTTTGCAGTCTCTTTGAAAGTTTTGAAGCTTCTCGAAATGGCTGGACGTGTTTCCGCGAAGTTTGAGTGTCTCTGGCTGGTTGGAAAAAGAGAAATGGACCATTTCTATGTATTAGATACATCGAACGAGGGGTCGAGTTTGAAGAATCGAAATTCCACGTGAAAACAAAAAACTTTGAGGAACTTCGAAGGAGTATCGGAATATTGTCGGCTTTGCGTAATGTCGAACGAAGCGAAAAGATAGCAATTTTTATTGAAAGCATAAACTACGTAAACGGTGAAAAATATTTTTTTAAATAATTAGAAAAAAGTTTTCTTTCGAGATTCCACCATTTTGCTTTTCTTCCATAAATCAACCACCTATCTCCTCGTGATTAACCGGTAAATTTCGATACCGGAAGTGGTTTCGCAAGAGTGCGTAAATTTCGCAAATAAGAGAAAATGGCAACTGCGCTTACGTAAATTTTATCACATGAGTTTTTTTCGAAAATCCACTTTTTATCAAAAATCCTCCTTTTATCCAACCATGCATTCATACGTATACAGTATGTATATACATATACACAAATAAAACTACACACCCACCCAAATACCCATTGAAATCCGCGCGCCAAAAAAGTCTCGTGTCTCCTTTTACATTGGCATGCGAATCCATGCGAATCCAATTGAAAGCGATTGGATCGAGTCTTATTGCAAAATTCGAAGTTTAATAAATGCCAATGAAATTGCATCGATCTGCACGCGACAAGTTAAGATTCAGCAGGGCTGAAGAATTTTTCATTATTGCAACGTTATTCGACGAGTAAGAATAAAAAAAATTTCTATTTCAAATTTGCCGCCTCCTCCTGCATCATTCATGAACCGCGCCATAAGGATTTCCGGAAAATTACGTGCAACACATAAATATCCACCTACGTTGCGGTTACCATTTAATTAATAATATTTATCATCTTCATGTTAAATTCGACTATTAATTATCTGCAATATAATTTAATAATTCGAAATAGTAAAATTTACCCATAAATTCTGAATAATTAGCAGCGCTCGTATGCTGCAGCGTGTATAACAAGATGAAATTCATAATTAACGATAATTTCTTACACCACGAATTCTCCGCGGTACGACGTTTTAATTAATTATCACTCAGCATTAAATTCTCTCCTGCAAAGTTCAATCAAATGGAACGTGACGCAATGGGGGAAAAAAAAATTTTCAAAATTTTTATCATCAATTCTACCGTTTATATCGCGCTAATAAAATATCCGATCGCTGTTATAAATAATCTATATTCCACTTTGATATCATAATTAATAAATGAATTAACACTTCCAATACTTGTCTGACCTACAACGACTTTTTTCACTACTAACCACCATTATGGTTACTGTTATTGTTACAACAGCAATAATTAACGTCGCGCGTCGACATTTCAAAATTCCTAATGCCGCTAAAGCCGAGTTCACATGCTCCACTGAATAGCTAGGCATACACCTATATAGAATCAAGTGGCTCGATACCATTAAGATCCCCCCTTCTTCCCCTCCCATAAGTCCACCAGTAAAACAGGAGTGAAATAATTTCATCCCTTAGCATACTAGCTTCCGCCATTTCTCAAGAACCCCTTTCCTACGTCTACCAATTAATTTTTAGCACTAGTAATAACGAGATAATAGGAAATTCCAGGAAGAGTTACGTTTGATATATGCATGAAAGGAATTTCCGACCTGGCGTCCAGCATCCAGTCATGATCTTGTGGACGGACCGTTCAAAATTTCCTAAGAAATTCGATTCTGGAGTAATTCAAATATTTCCTGAAATATCCTCTAAAGATAAAAAGAAGTATACAAAATTCCTAATCCATCCTAAAATCCTACCAACGAAAGTTTGAAGGTGCATTAAGAAATTCCCTAGTCCCCTATGCCGTTACTGGAAGTCACCACGAATATCCCTATAGCGACAAGAGAACAGGAAATGACAGAGTGGATTTTATACTTTAGAAATGTAACTATAAAAGTAACGCAGTAGGGGTAAAGCCTCCATTCGTAGGAAGTGCCACTTCCGGAATCCATAATCCCACTAGTGCTTAACAGTGGTACCAACTTCCTCTAGGTCTATGATATATGATAAGGCGTGCGTACGTGCAGGTCCATGGGTGATAGATGGATATGGTTTAGGTGATATATCTATATATATAAATATATATATATACATCAGAATCAGGGCTGCCAAGGACTATAAGGTACGCCAAAGCCATGGAGAAGGTGGCCGACGACGGGGTAATCGACCTGCGCGTTCCGATATCGGCTCCCTCGAAATCAGTCGTCGAGTGTCGCCTAGTGCGAACGCGCCTATTATGCCACGCCTACCTAAAATCCTCGTTGAGTATACCCACGAAATTCAGAGAAGCTGGACCGACGTTTTTCATCTCTTTTTTTTCTTTTTCTTATATTTCTCTTACTCGTCGATGCCATCCATATTCCTATTCCCACTCGTCCTATAGTCTGTTAGTGTTTTTACTTTATTTTTTTTTTACTGTAGTAGGAGTTTTACGAGCAATGATATATATGTATATACATGTATCTTGGATTTTGTCTCTCTTGTATCTCCGTGTCAGGTTAGATTAGGTTTGTCTTGTCAGAGATTGAAGACGTCTTTTTCTCGTTTTTTTTCTTGTATCATTTCTTTGGCCTCTTGTTATACTTCTTTTTAGATGATTTTTTTATACTTTGTTTTTGATAACATTTTTTATTGCTATTGTTCATTGGTATGACGGGTAATTGTATGACGTTCATTTTGAAATATACTTCTGTCGTATATTCGTTGTAATTGTGTAGACGATATTTGTTTAGTGGAGACGGAGGGGGGGAATTTTGAGTGTTGCGAAATATATCGAAAAATTTTGAATCGGTCTTCCTGTTTTTTTTGTAAATATTTCCTAGTATTTGCACAATACTAAGTGCTTCTGGCTGCTACTCGTAAACTGATTGGATTACAATGAAGAGTTGTCAATAAAGTTTTCCCGCTGCGAATAAACTTGGCCAATTCCGAATACAGCCGATTAGGAGGGAGCTCGGGAATTGTCATATCGGCTTTCTGTGTGTATATAGTATATAATATATAGTATATAGAATACAGGAAATCTTTGGAAACTCTATTCCGGGTAGTTTGTCGTTAATCGAAAAGCACTTTGAGGCTGTCCAAATATTTCCGTTTACCCGCCAGACTTCTTCTTTTTTTTTGTTGTTGTCAACCCACCCACTCAAATTTCATCCGATAAAAAGCTTTATCGATCCCTAACCGTCATTACTCATAGACGAAGGGTGCCGAAAGTTTTCGCATGAAAATTCACCTCGTCCATTGTAAACCCTTCGAGTTACGCCTCGAAGACTATAATAAAGGCTTCCAGCTAATTGCCAATTGCCTGTGCTTTTTCTTCTGTTCCGCGTGAATTTGACTTTTTCAAAATTCCCGCCGTTTCACAGTCACCGCATAAAATCACTGATGACTTCATTCGTTATTATTAATGACGCTCTGACAGCATAAGATACTTAATCATGACGGTACTGAAAAAAAAAATGAAACGTATCATCGATCTGCGTGAATCGTAGCAAAATTTGTTCGTCCTTTCATTTCTTTTTTTTTAATCATTAAATATAAATTGTATGAGAAACTCGTGAAATAATGTTCAAGTAATTTATACGGCGTTGAGAAGAATTTTTTGTCTTTTTTGAAAATAAACGCAAATTTTTTTTACGACTCTGAATGTTTGTTTGAAATTGTATGAAACGGCGGGGGACCGGCTGGGGACGACAGAAAGTACAGAAACGAAAATTCTTCAGTAGTTAAATGAACTCCGGCAGACAAAAAGGACGGGACGGAACAACGGAACATTATATTGTACACGTTATCCTGCTAGGAAATTGTCAGCGAGGAGCGACGGTGAAACACAAGGATAAGGACGGGAATTATAATGGAAATGAGAAATGCCGTGAGAATTAAAGTGGAATGGCAATTAGCGGAAAGAGAAACAAATAAATTAAAAATATTCATCCTGGTAGAATATTTTGGGAGCATTGTCCCCGCGGCAGTGATTAAGCTTATCAATTGAACTTCTTAATCGACGGATAATTTCGGCGGTACGATTTTCAAGGGTTAATTGGATTATTAATTGATTTCCAGTTTTCGCTATAAATCGAACGCATAGCTCTGAGACTAAAAGCTCGTCCAGCCGCAACTTTGCGAAATTTCATTTAACGTTCCAGCAGACTCCATTTTGTATCCTTTATCCTTTTTAGTGCCCCCTGTCAACGGTCGCCTTTTATGTAATCCTGCCTTTAGTCACGTGTAATGTCCGTACTACTTACTTTTACGATTTTTCACTTCATTCTTCTTCCTCCCGAACAACTCGGTCTCTCGTTATTGTTTATGGGACATTCTTTTTTTACATTTTCATTTTATTACCGACGCCTCCATTGATAAAGATTCTTCTTGAATTTTATCTTCTTTTTTTATCTCCATCTTGTATCTCGGTAACGGATCTAATTTATTATTACGTAGAAATATTCCTTCGCTGCTCTCGTTTACCTAGTCTTCATTTATTTCTTTCTTTTCGCGCCATTCTTTTTTTCGCGTTTCTTCATTATTCTTGTCTCCCTGTCTCGTCGTCTTTCACAGACTTTTTTTTCTTGATAAACAAAAGAAGAAAAAAGCTGCAAAATTCTTATCTCCCCACGCGATACCATTCGGTCCGTTATCAAATTCCTGTTTCTCTTTTTACTTCTTCAATGGCATTTCAACCGGCATTTAAACGTCGAATGAATTTGCGAAATTTTATTCGCTAATCCGAAATTAACGCGAAAAACGTTTAGCACCCTTAAAACTATTTGCTTCTATTTTTCATCACTATTTTCCTCTTTTTCACTTTACACAAGTATAACGACACTTGAAGGATTTTTTATCGATTTCCAATCGAGTCCCTTCTCTACGGCTCATCAGCGAGTCATCTTGTTTTATGATTCCAACATGGCCATCCATCAAATTCGCGCAACGTGGCAAAATTTTTCTTCGCGCCCTCTACGCCCCAGAAGCCTTTCTTATAAGCCATTAAAAGACCCTGCGAATAGGATGGAGTGCCGTTGAGAAGAAGCAGAAGTGGAAGTGGAGGAGGAGGAGGAGAAACAAAATTCTCATTCCCTTAAGTCAATAAGGACGGCGCTTTGCGTTTCTCCCGAACGAAGATTGCTTTTTTGCCGGGTCAATTTGCCCGGGCTATTATTATTATTGGATTAGGAAATTGACACAAGACACCGCAAGGAGGAATTTAATTTTACTTGTTCTTTTAATTTTCTCTTTCTCGTCCCGTCGATACTCTGGGAACAATTAAAAGTATCATATCACCGAAGTCCAGTTGCGTAATAGGCATTTAAGTCGAGCTTTATGTTTTATTATTATTATTTCATTATTGTTATTGTTATTATTATTGTTGTTGTTGTTGTTGTTATTGTTGTTGTTGTTGTTATTATTATTATTATTATTATTCGTGCCCTTCATTGCCAAAGATTATCTTGTTCTTGACTTTTTGCGTATTTTCCCGACTTCGTAAGCTCTTGAATAATCTGCTTGTTAATTATTTCTGCCAAACCGAATTATACCCGGTGGTTAATTAATCGTTATGGCGCAACAGCAGCTCCCGTACGATTATTCATAATCTCGTTGTATGCTTAGCTCGATTAATAATGCAATTAACCAGAGCCAATTAATCAGTCTTGAAAATGATGGTTAAATCTTTTTTAAGGCTTACAACGTTTCTTAGCTTCTTTTATATTATCTTTACGCTGTTATTTAACCCCACTGACAATTAATGGACAATTTTTTCTTTTATTTTTCAGGTGAGTCCCTCTCCTGGTTATACTCGAATGCCGGATGTGTAAGTAACCAGCCGACCAGCAATTAATCATCTAATTAAATTTAACGATTCATTTCAACCGGACGATTAAGGAAAATTAAACCGTCGACTCTGTCGAGGGTCGTTTTGTTTTTAAATTGCGACGTACTGATTACCTTATTAATTTTTTTTCTTTTTCATTTTTTAAGAAAATTTTGAAATTCCCGACTTTTCCTCTACGAGTGCAATTCCAGGTACTTGATGCGCCGCAATTACTTGGACTGTGTGTACTTTTGCAAAATATACGTGTGCCTAGATTTTGGACATTTTGGCACTTGAATTTTGCGACTCTAGGGAGTAAAGGGAGTGGCCCGACGTTACGTCACTGATCGCGAAAATATTTTGAATTTTAATTACGCAAAATACACGCGCGAACGAAACGCCCGAATATAATGCGTAAAACTGGTATGCATGGATTTTTGATTTTTGCATTGATTATTTTGCAAATGGCAATCACGGGAAAGGCTGATAACTATAACGATTGGTCGTATCCCGTTGGAATGATTAATTGACACGGAAATTAATGAAAAATGTGAAGGATTTCCTATTAAAAATTTACGTTGAAATTTTTCACGAATAAAATACAACGCACGCGTCAAGCGTTTTATTAGCTTTCGTGAAAATCGTTACGCAATAACCGGTTGTCGTTTTAACAAATTTTTATATTTTTTTGGTCGAGTTCGTTGAAAAAAAAAATTTCTTTTTCGATTCAAAATTCGAATTCTCGTCGCGGGACCGATATATTAACCACCCCGTACACAGTTGTAGACTTTTATGAAAATACGGCCAAGAACAAAAAAAAGAAGAAGATTCGTATGATATATTTTCGCGAAAATATATTAGGATGCTTATCTTTACACGTGAAATGAGAAATGGCTTGGCACGATGTCAGACCCGTGCGATATAATACAGACAGAATATTTTTTTTCATCCAAAAAACCGCAATGATATACAGATTTTCTTTGTTCTCTTGTCCCTTGACTTAAAAATGATGCCCTCCAATATTTTACGTACCACGTAAAAGTTAATCTTACAAAAAAATCTCCATTCATATACATATATATATATGTCTACTATGAGTTTTCTCAAGATCGAATAAATTCATATATCCCCCCCCCCAATTCCCTTCGACTTATTACATTCAGTGTCACTAGACGCAATTGAAAAATTGAGTAAACGCACAATTTTTTTTGATAATACTCAATCGAAAAAAAATGTTAAAAAAATTTTACTGTACCAATATATTACTTACGTAACCGATCTACGTTTATTTGCTTGTATTACATTTCCGTACGGACTGTACCCATAAACGTTAATACAGGAGTGTAATTTTCAAACCAACAAGTCGTTTCTTATTTCAATAATAATAACGCCGATATCCGACTGTACCTATTAATTTTCGCGGAAGACCCAGTGTGATGTAATTTTTATTGACATTCGCCCTTCTGTCCCTTTCCACGGAATCTCTTCGGCGTAATATTGTTGATAACGACCCGAGTCTGTTCGCTTATTTTGAAACGTCCTCTACGTCGAAAGAGGATTACGTAATTTTCCACGTACTTTCTATTGTTGCAGCTTGGCCCTGTCTGCGTTTCGGTAGTCGAACAACAAAGGGATATGAGTTGAATTTAAGGGAAAAATTGAAGAGAGAACATCCTGCAGCAAGGATGATAGAAGATCCTAGTTTAATTAAGGATTGATTACGGTCCAATAATATATATATAATTCGATAGTTAATTAAAAAAAATTTCATTTTCATTTTTAATGAGAGATACAAAAATTGTATTAAGTCCATTTTGTACGTAGTATATAAATAGGGTTTTTTGACAGTTGGAAAACATTTTTTAAAATTAAATTTGCATCTGATTCAAACGGACGTACCGATGTGCATGTTAATGAGTCAAGTAGTGATAACGTGACTCGGTTGACGCGCTTGTATAAAGATGCTAATTTTCTCGAAAGACCGAATTGCGTAACGGATAGAAAAAGAGGTAACTAGAAAAAGTTACTAGAATTTTCAAATGGAGGGGGACATCAATTTCACATTCATTCGTTCGCCGGGACGGCTGCTGCGGCGACTCTGGCAAATGTAATTCTGGCCACGCCGCTCTATGGCGCGCGATAACTAACTCCAGTTAATCTAATCAGCATTGCTAATCGAGATAACAACCGAGCCCTTTAGCTCGGGATTTTCGCGAATTTTACCCTCGAATTTCGCGGAACAGATCGACGCGATTTCTCGAAGCATTTCGTGCTGGTATTATGTCTACGTGTATTAATACAGCATTAAGATTTTTTTTTGGCGATCGTGAGTTCGTTATCATTTAATGAACAAACAGTGCTAATTGATTAGGTTATCAAAATGGTGTAATTATCGCTTAATTGTCGGCGAAGTATTGGACGTTCGTAAATGGCGTAAATATGCTGATTCGAGGACAGGACGTGTAATTTGATGACAATACGGTAATTATCGATCATACGTATCGATAGTGTTGATTGGAAATTATAATCGAGATATTTTTGGCAATTTTATTATTCAGTTTTTTGTTTTTTGTTTTCTTCTAATTATGGGGAAAAATAAGATATCGACCTTTTTTTTCCTAGGGAAATTATAGTATCCTGGTAGTTTTCTTATCGCATAGGAATTTGTTTTAGATTGCTTTTGGCTGCACTGGCTTTAAAAGTTTTTCTTTTTTTTTTCTCGGTTGGTTAACTTTTCTCTTGGTCTTCCTTCTAATTATCTTTTTTCTTTCCTCTTTGGTTTCATCCCGCGGGATGCCTGAGATCTTAGCGTAAAGTTCGCTCTTGTTACGTGAGACCTCGTTAAATCTGCGCTACGAATAATTCGCGATTTCTGTCTGACTGATAAGATACATTTTTTTTACGTTTCCCTCCGTTGATAACACTCGACGGAAACTGAAAATCTTCGTAAAATACAAATTTCTTAGTCCCTCGCAATCTTTGGTTAAAATACGAATTCTGCCAATGAGAAATTTTTTTCCTTGTCTTACCATACACTTTTTGGGTAGTAAATTATGTAGGCTAATAAATACACATAGATTGCTGTACAACGTTGGTACGACTTGTTTGTTTGCGTTGGTTTACCTGTAAAACTGAGTACCACAGTCTGAAAAAAAAATGTCTCCGCTTTTATGCTGGAACATTTTTTGCCAGACTGACTATTTATTAGGAAAACTTTCGTGTCCGATAAAAATTCTTCTTGCTACCATATAAAAAAAAAGAATCGGTGTCATAACCTGTATAAAGCAGAGCCTCTTTTTTTTTCCAAAACCAGCAAACTTTTCGGTAGCACATAAATTTATTAGCGAAAATTTTGCACGATATTGGATACCTCTTTTTTTCGTAGTAAGTACACCTGATCCCGGTAACATTGGTTGTAATCGCAGTTGGCAACAGTGTTCAATGAAGTTACAGTAAAAATTTTTTTTTCTTTCTCCCCTTATCGTGAGAAATTTTTTTTTTTAAATATGCCACCGTGCAAAATTTATTATTCCGCAGGCAATCAACGTTAATTCGGCTGTAGAATATTTTAATCGGTCAGCCATCATTTTAATACGTTTAATTGGATGTTTTATCGATAATCCTTTTCCTTTTTATAAATATAACTATATACAATTTTCAAAAATGAACTCTCTTTGATCTTTCAATTACACGAGTGCATCTCGTATTGTGCATCCACCCATATATTTTTTTTTCCCCGATGCAACACAATAAATGCATTATAATTGACGCGCATATCGATGCACTTCAACGTGCATTAATGCACTTTCATAATCGTATAGCCCATTTCCAAAAATATTTCCATTTATCCCGCATGCAAATTGTTCCAACCTGTAATCTGCGTCTCCCTTTGACAATGCAATTTTCTGCCAATCAAACGTGACGACATTTATTGTGCATCGAAATGCTTGTATCGCGATGCACTTTACAACGAGAATAACAATAGACTAATTAATTCGTAAGCGATTAATAAAGTCAATTTATTTTCCATTTAATTAATGCATTCTTAATAATTGATACACGCATATCCATTTACCATTATCATACCTAGCTCAATATATCATTAAGCATTACACAAAAACTGATGCAGTTTGATGCAGAAAATTAATTAATATGCATTTCCAATCCAGTAAACTATTCTTATATTATAGTCAATTTTGATAATAAATTTTCATTCTCGCAGTACCGGAAGTCGATCAATTATCTTTACCAATGCATATAGTATAGACTTATTAATCAAAATTGCATATTGCGTAATTAGTGATTAACCAATAGACGTATCATTAATGCGAATTAGTTCAGGATCATTTAAAAATTAGATAATAGCCATAGAATCCAGGGGGGAGTCGAGGGATTGGCATGGGGTGATAAGAGTAACAGCTGCCGCCACTTGTGAACGCTGCATAACGCTACTCATAGGCGATATAACGAATGGTCGTTAATTCCCATGCAGCCTGCGTGTAATTGCAAAAGCGCCACTGGGTATTAACAATATTCGCAACGTCGCAAGACCCGCGCCATTTATGCCCGAAGGATTGCCACTTTTTTGCATGAAAATCTCTAGGAATTTTGCACTGAGAGATACGCGAATCTTCACAGGACACTTACGAAGCTCTGTCAAGATTGCCTTGATGCTTAATTCGCGAAAACAATTGATCGTTGCGTAATTGTGCAGAATAAGAAAATGGCGTACTTTGAATCACGTTCATAGAATTTTCTTTAAAAAAAAACAACATATTTCTCGCTGGTTTTCACTGTTGTGAAATATATGTGTGTTTTTGCAATAAAGGCTCTCTTGTATGTGAATATATATATATATATACACACACCAGTCGATGCTATATGCCCAAAAGTGCACTTAACCCATAGTTACAACGCTTTTCCATTAGGGATTAATTTTCCAAAATAATATGCTGACTCTCAGGTGCATATAATACAATGGGAGTTACAGGCTCTCTCAAAATAAATTGTCCGCGGGCGGTTAGCCGCTAACACTATGATAGCATTGTTTTGATCTTGCCGGTGTAATTAAAAATAAATAATTGATACCCGTACAATTAACATTGCCAGATCTGACAGGCACAGCAGAAAAGTTTACAGGTGCAACTGTCTGTACGATTATTGCGAATCGCGGAAAGAATAGACGCAAGAAATTGCTAATGAAAAAAAATATATTTTTTTTTCAAATATGAAAAACTTTTTTCATTTTTGTTTCAGGAACTCCATCGACGCCAATAATGCCGGGTGGAGCCCCGGGTACGCCATCCTCTAAGGCAAAGGTTAGTGTATTTTTATTTTTGGAAGAAAAAAAATAATTTTGAAAACGCAATAATAATTTTACCTTCTTCGTCGTCACTTGGTTTTGTCTTTGTTTTTAAGGAAAAACTGATGATGAGGACAAAGGTCGTCGTGGCCCTTTATCCCTTCAGAGCCATCGAGGGTGGCGACCTGTCCCTTGAAAAGGTAAGACATTCTTAATTCTTTTTTTTTCGTTTTTCTCCTACTTTTCAACTTTTCACCATTTTTTCGATTACTATACTCTTCGCGCGGGATATATAGTCTGCAAGCCGTAGAATTCTTCTTTTTGTCTTTATCAACTAAAGTTTCGGTCGTTGATGGTCCAAAGTTTCCTCGTAACCAGCCAAGTAAATTTGCACTTTCGGTTGGAAATTCCTTCTCTTGTTGTTTCCCTTTCGTGTTTCTTCCTTCACCCCCACCCCCACCCCTCCCCTTCCTCTCTCTCTCTCTCTCCTTCATATTTCCATGGCAAACTTTCTCTTTATGGCACTTGGTCCCGAAGAAAGATGAAATTTCATTCCCATCCACTACAAGCAGTTCCTTCAGTTAACGCAAGATAACTCGCGAAATTTATTGTTTCGATATAAATTACGCAAGAAAAGAAACAATTTTCGCGTACATTAAACTACAAGATAAATACCTAATACTCTTACACGTGCCAGTTTTGTTCTTGAATTTTGAAAAGAATCTTTTCTATCCTTTTTCAGGGCGCCGAGTACGAAGTCTTGGACGATTCTCAAGAGCATTGGTGGAAAGTCAAAGACGAGCATGGGTAAAGGATATTATCTTTTTCTTGAATAAGAATCTTTATAATTTTACACAAAAACGTAAAGAAAAGGGCATCACTGTTGCTTCTAGAAAAATGCCGTCAGTAATTCTAAAGATACAATGTGATGTAAAATGATAAAAAGTAACGAAAACGGTGAAAAGAATATCAACGAGTAGCTGACGAGATAAAAGTGTATCAAATTGTACGAGGGATGGGATGTTATTAAATATTGCAATATGAAACATTTGATAAAGCACTTTCCATAGTTACGGAGAAAATCGCCAAGAAATGGAGGTAGACGGAAAATAAACGGTTATTCAATAACATGGGAGTATATGGCAGGGTAAATAAAAATATCGTAAATAAAGATTTCTCCTATTTTTTCTTTTTTTTCCCGTATAACGTCAATATTCTATCATCGAAGATTGTACCGACTATCCTTTAGAGTAACGACTGTGAAAGAATTTCTAGATAACAAGACGGCATATTGTCTCTGACGATAAGACGACCAAGTAGCGTAATAGAAAATAATGGGCAAAGAGAAGGAAAACTTAAGTAGGAAAATGTTGGGGTATATAGTACGGTTACGTGTACGGAAAATCTTTTTATCATCCGATATGGTCCATGGGTTTGCTTGGAGTTGTAAAAACTTGTATAGTTGCGGCAAATAAAATTGGCACAGTTCAACGAGACGTATTCGCGTATGATTATTTTATTGAATAAATGTCCTTTCAATCGCTTCAGATCAATTGGCTACATCCCCAGCAATTACGTGAAGGAAAAGGAGCTGTTGGGACTTCAAAAATATGAGTGAGTACTATTTGTTTGTTTTTTAGGTTAGGTAATTCGCAATAATTTTTGTTAACGTAGATAAAAAAAATGCGAAAAAACCATTGATATTGGGCAAATCTGAAAATTCTGTCGGTCAAAATTCGTTTCCTCTTGCGAAATTGCGAAGGGAATTCGAGAAGGGACATTTCGATGGGCCAGGCTTTATGGGATAGAAAAAAAATTTTTTTATTCAAAATCCATAAAGTTCTAAGCACTGCGACGCTTTTACGTAAACTGAACCGAGATAGATGCTTCGTGAAATGGAAAATACAACGCGTAGATACACAGTACAAGGAATATCGAGTTTTTTTTTTCAAGATCCTCGAAACGCCATAAGGCATCACGGAACATAATAAATATTTGAATTTCCAAGAATTCGAAACGTGCCCAGAGATCATCTGATGCATTCCTTGCGCCGTTCCTCGAATCCGAATAAGTCAGCCAATGAGATATTTCCGTGAAGCTTGAAATAAAATTGCAAATCTTTACAATTCCTGTACTCTTATCATTGGGTGTACTTCAGAATTACGTATTTTCAAATTCCCGTGAAATTCACTTGATCTAAAAAAAAATGCTAATCGGTATGCATATTTAGTAGGCGTGCTTGATTGGTACTAAAAATATCAGTCAGGTTTATGGGGAAATAATAATTAATTGCTAATTATGTAAATCGAAATAATCATTGACGAAGACAGCGAATAGAAAACAAAGAATATATGAGTGTGGTAAAGATAAAAAGCCGCTACGATGCTTCTGCAGCAAGTAGTAGATGCACTCGGTGCAAGTTGCACTTATGCATAATGCAATGTTTCATGATCCGGGAGGAAATTAATTTCTCGTTATAAATTATAATGCGATGCAAATAGAAAATGCCAGTTGTGTCTTAAGCGATTATATAACGACTCCCTGGGAAGTTTTCGTTTGGATTTATGACAGTTGACAATTACAATATATTTTTAGAAATGGCCCATTATCCCGTATGAACGTAACCGCATGGTTTTGAACCACCCCCCTCTAACCCCCCAAAAATCAAGAAAATATTTTAATCTCAATAATCATTAATTACCCTTAATCAACAGATGGTACGTTGGCGACATGTCCCGACAACGTGCCGAATCGTTGCTCAAACAAGAAGACAAAGAAGGATGTTTCGTAGTTCGTAATTCCTCAACAAAAGGACTCTACACTCTCTCGCTATACACAAAAGTGTGAGTATCCTTAGAAAAAAATAGAAGCAAGAAAAAAGAAAGTCAAGAAAAACAACCAATCCAGGAAAAATGAAATTCCTGAAAAATTAACATAAAATTTGCATGAAATCCATTAATATTTCAGACCGCATCCTCACGTGAAGCATTATCACATAAAGCAAAATTCGCGTGGCGAATTTTATCTGTCGGAAAAGCACTGTTGCGGCTCAATTCCGGATCTTGTCAATTATCACAGGCACAACAGCGGAGGTTTGGCAAGTAGACTGAAAACCAGTCCCTGCGATCGTCCTGTACCGCCAACCGCAGGACTCAGTCACGGTTAGTTTAATTGTCATATTTGAATTTACTTGCTATAATTGTTCGTTTCAAGTTTAATAATTAATCAGCGTACGTACCGTGACCGCGAAGGATCGTTTTGAAAATTTAATACAACCCTGTTCACTGATGCAGACAAATGGGAAATCGATCCGGCCGAACTTCATTTGCTGGAAGAACTTGGCTCGGGCCAATTTGGCGTGGTTCGTCGTGGAAAATGGCGGGGATCCATTGACGTAGCTGTTAAAATGATGAAGGAGGGAACCATGTCCGAGGATGATTTTATCGAAGAGGCAAAAGTGATGACGTGAGTATTGATGATAGTAATCCTGACGATACTCCGTTCCCAAAAGTTTCTTTCACTCTTCCTTGGTGACTAACTTGCGTAATTGGCTGTGCATAATTTTTTACAGGAAATTACAGCATCAAAACCTAGTCCAGCTCTATGGCGTTTGCAGTAAGGATAGACCAATATATATAGTGACTGAATATATGCGTCATGGATCTCTTCTCAACTACCTCCGACGTCATGAATCTTCACTCAATTCAAACGTTGGCCTCTTGCTTGATATGTGCATACAGGTAAGAAAACATTATGGATATTTCTCTGGAAAATATCAGTGTACAGTCTTAGCAGTTATTAATATATAGTCTAGTACAGTATAGTAATTAATGACTGTACTGACTTTTCAGGTCTGCAAAGGAATGGCGTACTTGGAAAGGCACAATTACATTCACAGAGATCTGGCAGCGCGCAACTGCCTTGTCGGATCCGAGAACGTAGTGAAGGTTGCAGACTTTGGCTTAGCCAGGTATGAAGTTATTGAAATGAGTTATGCTGCAGTATAAAATTTTGATAAGCATTGATTCATATTGTATATTGGAAACAGGTACGTGCTGGATGATCAATACACCAGCAGCGGCGGTACTAAATTTCCCATAAAGTGGGCACCACCGGAAGTACTGAACTATACTCGCTTCAGCTCAAAGTCTGACGTCTGGGCGTACGGCGTCCTAATGTGGGAAGTCTTCACCTGCGGCAAGATGCCTTATGGCCGACTAAAAAACACCGAAGTCGTCGACCGAGTACAGCGTGGAATTATACTAGAAAAACCAAAAGCCTGCTTCAAGGAAGTCTACGAGGTACTGAGCAAGTTTCTTTTATTAATTATCCATCACACGACGTTTATCCAACCCTTTATCAAGTTCATTAATCCAAAAAAAACCATTAATTATCTCAGGTTATGAGAAAGTGCTGGGCACACTGCCCGGAGGATCGACCGTCATTCCGCATCCTGAAGGAGCAGCTGATCAACGTTTCGCAAGGTTTGCTCAACGATTGACTCAACCTTCTGCGGTGTATGCGCCTGACCTCACCCTCGAACCACTCGATCCTGGCTGGAAAGTTTCCATCCCTGAGCCGTTCGACCTCGTCCTGCAATTCGTCCTGCAACTCGGCCACGTTGCCAGCCTCGCACAGGATCCGTGGTCCATCCTCATTGCCGACCTTGCCCTCGGCAGTTACGGCCACGTCAGCCACCGCCACGACGACCACGACGACCTCGACGACCTCAGCGAAGCTCAAGAGGAAAGGATCCTCCTCGCCAAGCACACCCGGCCATCTTGCTAGTCAGCCATCGTCCTCGTCTTCCTCGAACGTCTGCGACATCTGCAGCTCCTACGGTAATCCTTGGATCGACATCTGCCGCGCTATCAGAGCCAGCAAAGGAAAATAAAGAAGAGTACGACGTCACGGTACCCCTTCACGACCTTTGAGGAACAAACTCCATGATATTTCGTGGCTGGGGACATTTCTTGGCTGGGTACCGATAATAATGGGTATCCCAAAAAAAAACTTATGTGTAATTCAAATTGGTTGAACCATCCTATACTATATAAACGTTCTCCAAGAAAACCAAAAGGACTACTTTTCACGGAGAACGTCATCCTACGACGGGTCTGTCTATCCGTTACACCATTATCAACCTCATCCCCGACCTCCTTTAACTTTCTTACTCCAACCTCCTATCCCGTCGCCTCCCCTTCATTACTTTTTGTCGATCCCTAAATACTTCCGCGACTACGTGTTTAACTGTCATTATATAACACATCGTAATAGATTATTATCCATACACGAAAACGCAGACGATATCAACCAATAGTCAATTGTATGAACTTTATCCAAGAAAGTCCTGCTTTGTGGTTATCGCGACAACGAATGGTCCTTAAGGGTGATGTGATTCATTAATAAATCAAGTGGCTCCGATGATTTTCAATGAATGCAATAAATAGATTTTAATCACTCTTTAGACTTTGCCTTATCGCGGGACATAACACAGGCGTGTACATAATATAATACATAATTATTGTATAAGCTAAGGCTAGAAACATAAGCGGTCTAACTCTCAGTATCCGCGAATCCTGCCAGCCTCTCCTTCGAATCTACTCGTGATTTATTCGCGCTCGGTAATAATAATAATAATAATACTATTATTATTACAATTATAATTGTAATTACGGTTTACTCATGGTTTTATTCACGGGAGAGTCTCGTGGCTTACACGGCACCCAACGAATCGATAGGCCTAGGCGTAACACTTAGACTTAATACGAATCGATACGAGTTTGTAATGTGGACAACAGTCCCCTTACCCCCTCCCACTCCCCAAGTCCTTGCCTCCCACCCTGCCCAATCCCATTGCCTCATTCCTGTTCTCTTGCCCCAACCTTTAACCCAACCACCCTGTCAAGACAATATATGCGAATCCTTGCAGTCTGAACTACAGTGGCTATTTTTTTATTCGTCCTATCTATTGCAGGAATTAGATACCATCGGTAATACGCGTTGATGAATTATTGCGCAATGTACATTGTTTTTCTTTTTTCGTTAATTTTAATTAATGCCTTTCCTTTCGAGCAAACGATCACTGGTAGTCAGAAGAAATGTTATAAAATAATCGGACACTTATCCTCATCGGCTATTGCTGCTACTACTACTACTACTACTACTATTACTACTACTATTACTACTACTATAATTATGTGATTCATGTAAGTCATATCTGAAAGTTTGTTTAAATAAATGTCATTATCATTACATCAGCCATTATTCATGCAGCTTACATTTAGTCAGTAGTTTTGAGAGTGACCAAAAAAAAGTATGTCTATAAGTATATTATAGTGATTACGTTCATTTCACTGCATCTGAACATTCTTTATGTTGCAATACATTGTTTATTATTTTGTCATGTATAATGTACTTTTATTATCCAAACTGTAGTCGTTTGTTATTTGTGAGTTTTCAGGCTTATGCAGCTCTGGTAGGTATAGGGTAAGTTGCACTGCTCTTTCCGGTGATGTTTTTGTAAGTGTATAACTGGCTACATTTCCTCCAACGAGATCAACCTCTTAACGGCGCCAGTTGCCGGGAGTCACTGGAACAGCTCCAGACAAAAATGAATTTTTGGTCACAAATTCGGTTCCGCGCCCCCTCGCGGAGTTTTCCGAAACTACCGCAAGATCTCAGGGGCGCCATCTAGCAGGATTTCCCGGAACTAACGGGAAATGCGCCCCGCGAAAATCGCAATTTCATGTGTAAATTTGGCCTAATGTCGTTCCACGCCCCCTAGCGGAATTTCTTGGAATTACCGCAGACTCTTAAAGGCGCCATCTAGCGGGATTTC
>JARQST010000394.1:255847-325211 GCA_030142225.1 Pachycephus smyrnensis
CCTAGCGGAATTTCTTGGAATTACCGCAGACTCTTAAAGGCGCCATCTAGCGGGATTTCCCGGAACTAACGGGAAATGCTCCCCGCGAAAATGCAATTTTCGGTGTAAATTTGGCATAAGGTCGTTCCACGCCCCCTAGCGGAATTTTTTGGAATCACCGCAGACTCTTAAAGGCGCCATCTAGCGGGATTTCCCGGAACTAACGGAAAATGCTCTCCGCGAAAATCGCAATTTCATGTATAAATTTGGCATAATGTCGTTCCACGCCCCCTAGCGGAATTTCTTGGAATTAACGCAGACTCTTAAAGACGCCATCTAGCGGGATTTCCCGGAACTAACGGGAAATGCTCCCCGCGAAAATGCAATTTTCGGTGTAAATTTGGCATAAGGTCGTTCCACGCCCCCTAGCGGAATTTTTTGGAATTACCGCAGACTCTTAGAGGCGCCATCTAGCGGGATTTCCCGGAACTAACGGAAAATGCGCCCCGCGAAAATCGCACTTTCAGGTGTAAATTTGGCATAATGTTGTTCCACGCCCCCTAGCGGAATTTTTTGGAATTACCGCAGGCTCTTAAAGATGCCATCTAGCGGGATTTCCCGGAACTAACGAAAAATTGTCCACGAAAATAGAATTTTAAATGTAAATTTCATGTGGAAACTATTCCATAGCCTCTAATGAATTTTTCTAAAACTAACGCAGCCTTAATAATCTTGGTGAACGCTAACCGAAACGGATATGATCTAAAACGCACAATTCTTCTTCTTTTTCAGATACTTGGCTATATTTCCATTTGGGAGCAATTACCAGTAAACATACAATTCTTGATTACCTGTAATAATGAAGGACAAGGAGGAAGGAAATTTGCTGTGTAGCGCTGCAAGTCTGATTGTTCAACTTTGGGTGTGTTCCGAAATTTATTGACAGTACTGCGAAAATAGTTACATCCCTCTCAGACACGTGTAGACGAACAAGGGCACAACGCTGCCACAGTACTGGCAGTAAATTTCGGAACATACCCTTTATATAGCTGATGCCCCTCTTCCTCAGCCAGTGGTGCTTTCAGCCAATCTGCAATTGCGAGGGTTGAGACTCATGCGCTGTGAGTGGCGTGTATTGACACTACTAACTGTTACCCGTAAACTGGGCCAAATTCTGAGGTCGAGCGGTCCTATTCTGTAACAGCTAAAAGTTATAAAGTTATGATCGAATTTACATGAGTTCGATTCATAACGTTTTACTAGCTGGTACCAATTATAGAAACCTATTTATTACTACATCACTTACGTGAGTTACTGAATAGACTGCTGGATTCGTCTTCGTATGTTATTACTTTATGAATAAAATGAGTTACACCATCTTGCTTGCGCAGAACATGTAGTTTAAGGTGGTCGGGGCCTTCACGAAGATGGCTGCCTTAATACCAAAAAATACTTTCGCTGTCGCAAGTAAGGATAAAGCGTTTGATCCTGATGTAATTGTCTTGTTTCGATTAAATCTTGACTTTATAAATCTATTGCGTTCACTTAAAATTCATTTCTTTGCATGACACATGATGAATTGTTTAAAAATAATTACATAACTGTTGTTGCACTGTTATACTTCCTTTCAATATTGATAGTGTTTTCTTATTATGTACATATATATCTTATTTAATTTTATTGTCCTAGAGAGACAGACAATATGCGCTACCGGAGTAGCTGTGCAGGTGTGTTACTACTCCGATGCACCCAGGATCATTAAGAACCCAAGTACGGCAAGCTTGAAGAGAGGTACTGGTGGCCGTAGCAGTTATAATGGAGTTACATGTACTGTATTCGGTAATACCGGCTTTCTGGGGAGATACGTTGTCAATCGACTGGGAAAGATTGGAACCCAGGTGAAGAATTTAATTTATCCGTTAGTTCTCATAGTATAAAATACATCTATTGTATTATCTTTCGGATGTTTAATTCAAGTTTCCTTTCTGTTTAGATGATATTGCCAACTCGTGGCGATATGTATAATTCCATGCCTCTCAAGGTGGCTGCCGATCTTGGACAGACCCTTTTCCATCCCTTCGATCTGCGTGACGAAGAGTCAATTCGTCGTTGCGTTAAATACAGCAACGTCGTGATCAATCTAATAGGGCGTGACTGGGAAACCAAAAACTTTAAATTCGATGATGTCCACGTCAAGGGTGCCAGGACTCTTGCTCGGATTGCAAAAGAGAGTGGCGTTGAGCGTTTTATACATATGTCTTCAGCAGGTGCTGATCCTAACCCCAAGGTTAGTTCAATTTTAATTTATCCAAAGTCCCTCATATAAAAAACAGTATTTTACCTTCGGACATAAAATCATATCAGCTGATTGTCACTCGCATCTTTCTTCTCCTTAGCCAATGATGCTCAAGAATGGTTCCCAGTTCATGAGATCCAAATGGTACGGCGAGCAGGCTGTCAAAGAAGAGTTTCCCGAAGCTACTATCGTGAGATCTGGAACAATTTTTGGTCAAGAAGACAGATTCTTCAAGTGCTATGCTCATGACTGGAGGCGACTTGTTTGGTAAGTCAAATTTAACAGTACAAATTGTTATAACCAAAAGGTCACTCGCCTTTCTCCTTTGCAGGGCAATTCCTCTCTGGGAAAAGGGTGAAGCTACCGAAAAGCAACCAATCTGGGCTGGTGACGTTGCTGCTGGTATCACTGCACTCGTCAACGATCCCACTACTATTGGCAAGACCTATCAATTTTTAGGGTCAGTATAGAAACAGCAATAAGAGAAACCATTCAAAAATGCTAATAGCCTAACTAAAATCAATAAGACAAGTCCCTTCACTCTTTTTGTCTTCGAATTTTCAGACCTAAACGTTACAAGCTTTCTGAGATCGTTGACTATTTATACCGCATCATGAGGAAAACTCCGGATTTAGGATACGTCCGTACGAACGTCAAGTACTCGTATCTCTTCCAGTTAAAGGTTACCATTAGTGAAAGTCTCAGCCCAGCATGGCCAATGGGTCATTTGCATTGGGAAGGTCTGGAGAAAGTAAGTTAAATAGAAAAGAAAGAGTCCAAAAAAATGTTGTAAAAAACACTAAGAAATTGATTTGATACCATGTACTACAACTTGCTGTTTATTTCTACTCTTAATCAGGAAGCAACAACTGACAAATACGTGAAGGGTATGCTTGGCCTGGAGGACCTAGGTGTGAATCCAATCGAAATGGAAACCCAAGCACCTTGGGAATTGTATCAACACAAAGCAGACAGTCATTACACGGAGAGTCTTGGAGAATTTGATAAACCAGCTCTGCCGAAAACAATTCCCATCCTTTAAGGGATGGAATTGGTGTACAGTGATAAGAAAATACACGGTAATCAGTAGCGAAAACGAGTGGGAATTTAATGATTACGAGTACCTTCCTGACCTTAAGGGAAACGAAGGTTATGGCGTGAGATCACAGTGAAAAAAGAAAAAGTAAAATAAATATCACGCGATCACCGCCATTGAAAATATTGTAATGAATTCCAGAAGAAACGAACACTCAATAAACTTGTAAAATATTCGTTGTCAGTGGAAGCTTTTTCACGGTAATTGAAATCGAATTAATTTATTTATTGCTCTTACGACAAACGTGTATATTGTTTGAGAGATTCATTAAACATGGAAGGAAGGTAAGCTTCGACGAGGTCCTTCAACTCGGTAAAAAATACGAGCTAGGTTGGTCCTCGAACACGTCCGAATAAAAACGATTGCTGTGATTAAACGGCGATCGTTATAAATGATTATTCTTATCACTCTAAAGCGAATGCACGATTACGTCGTTCGCCATGAGAAAAATCTTTCTTTAATACGGTTTATAATGACCGAAGCGTTTAGCGTCTAGTCAAAGACCCGATGGACCTTCGACTGGAGTCTTCAAAAGGGAAGATAAAATTTGGCAAGGAATCGACGAGCCGAATTCAGACGTCATAAACCCGAGTCATTACCTTCTATAATCATTCTGAGAGTAGTTTTTGGATTTAAAGGAGTGGGACATTGTTAGCTGCAAGAAGATGACCTTTTTGGATGATTTGACTGAAGTCGGATATGAGTATAGACTGTAGAGCTCGGTTCGAGTCTGAAAAGAAAAAGAAAAAGTTTGAGTCGAGTCGGCTCGAAGATTCAAAAATGACCAGGATAAATAAGGTCCACGTGACGGGTGTGAACTCGACTTGCTTAACCTAGTGAAACAGAAAAATATTGGATATGTAATTCCTTATCCTAGATACTTTCATTCTCGTTAATGCTTAAAGTAAACTTATAGTCTACTGACTAGACTAGAAAGCTCTCGGGTGGCACGAATTACATTCGATATTTGGGCTAGAGTAGAAGCTTGGAGGATCTTCTCCTGGGTGGATGTACGGAGACGTCCTGGAGAAAAGCGTGTACAAGGAAAGCTTTCGTTAAAGCTAGGAAATCTATAGGTCAAACTCCTGGGAGAAAGACTATTCCTTGCTTCTCCTTCGAGGATGATGGATCTAATGTGACCTTGGAGATCGTCTCCTTGGAACGGAAGAGGTCCTCTTGACAGTAGCAAGCTGACTAGCGAAGCGAGTCGTCTTCTTCTCAGAAGAAGTTGCCGACTGCGAGGAAGAACATTACGAGTATTAAGGTCGACCGGAGATCCGGACTACGCGAGCCCAGGTTGTCCTTGAAGACCTTCTCGTGGCACCTGGCAATCCCGTCGAAGTCGACGGAGCTCATTGGTTTGCCGTTAAATTCAATTGGTGAGATGCAGAAGTTATGCAGTTGAAATTCCATCGTGGAACCATTGACGAAGTCGCTCTCCAGGACGTTGTGTATCTGACAGTCGCAGGGGAAGTGATTATTCAGTGCACTGATCGTACCAACGTCCAGGATTGTGTCGCCTGCACGAGGTGCCTCGAGTATGTGATTTCCAAGGAATCTGAACGTCCCGATCTCGTTGTCGGCCGAGAGATTGAGCTGTTTGATTGCATCGATCTTGTTGTTCAGGATGTTCAAGTTGTTTATCCGCCTTAGACCGGTGAACGCGTCCTTGTGGATGACGCCCAAATCACTCTCCTGAATGTTCAGGACGTGAACATAGCTAAGTGCTCTGAAGGTGTACGGCAATAGTCTTTTCAGATCCATGAATGTTAACTTGAGCAGTCCGACATGTTGGAGATTATTAAATGCATCTGATTCGATCTCCTTGATTCCTGATGGTAAAATAAGCCTTTCAACATTCTTGAGTCCAGAAAATGCGTAACTCTGTATAGTTACTAGGGGATTGTTGCTCAAGAAGATGAGCTTTACATTGTCGGTGCCTGCAAAACTATAGCCTTCGATGTAACGAATCTTGTTGTGTGCCAGGACGAGCATTGTGACATTCTGCAGAGCAGCGAAGGAATACTGTCCCACATAAGAGAGCGGTGTATACTGAATGGATAGCTCGCGCAGATGAGGCAGTCCACGAAAGGCAAAGGGTTTGATCGAGGAGATATTGTTCCCATCTAGAGTCAATTTACGTAAATATCGATGAGCAGTAAAGGCTTCCTTACGTATAACAGGAAAGTTATTCTTCGTCAGAGACAAGTCTTCCACGGTCAATGGCAAACTCCCATTGGGAATCTCGTGTAAGCCTCCCGTATTGCATAGCACCTGTAAAAATGAAATGAGTAACAACTATAACATAAGCAAAATACTATTGACGTAAGAATAACAAACCTGTGTCAAGGAGAGACATATACATTCTGCAAGACACTGCGGACTGGAGACAGTTGATGCAGCCTCGTCCTGCAAGGTAATCGACAAGCTCACTGCTGCCCAACATGTTAGAAAACAAATCCAGGTCTGCAACAATAATAAACAAAATCAATCAATATTAAATACAGTACCAACAAGTACAACAGTTACTCCACTAGTATGTGCAATCTAACCATGCTTGGGCCCCAGTGTAATATACCAGTACATCTTCTAAACATTCTCCCGAGAATGACGACGAAATTTTACAATGACAATTCCCCTAACATTCTCCATGCCGGTGAGAACAATAAAATCAAATAAAAATATTCTCTCCTATGTACCCCTAACCGCAACTCCGACACGACAAAACCATATACATTTTTTAAGTAGCACATCACGCGAGAAAACGATAAAATAAAAAGCAATAACTTACAACAAGAGTCGCGACTCCGTCCGTCAGCGAGACTTTAAATTGAGTTTCCTCGTGAAAAATAAACCAGAAACGTACAATCCGCCGAAATGTCAAATGAAAACAAACGTCAAACACTGATTTAAGATGGACGAGACTGGAAGTGGGAAAATTTATGACTTCTAAACAAATGGCGTAGAGAAGTAAAAGATTAAACTTCAAGCCCAAATAATTCGGAACTCACGCAAGTATTTGTTATCCAATAAATAAAACCACGTAACAAAAAAATAAATACATTAGCCAGTGTTCGGTATAATATGTAGATACGATGCATTAAATAAGTAAATGAAAGATGACGAAGAATCTCAAAATAAATTGCAATATGCCGTCCTGGGCTCAAAATGGTGGCCTACGCAAAATTTTCTCCAATTATCGTTAAAGGGATTCAAAGCAAATACAAGCATTTGTACCTGCGCTTTGCGATACATCAATCCCGCGGAGTTTAGGACGCATGCCTCGACCACCGGGAGGCAGTAGCTTCGAGGAGGAGTCCTCGTGAGACCCTGAAGACTTTCAAGGATGACGCCTCCACCGGTTCACTGATTAACAATTAAGCTTCGATCGGCCTCTTCAACTTCCCGAAGAAGATGTCTCCTCCTCGAGGAGAATTCTCGAGGTTTATTACAATTTCCAGGAGCGTGCAGCGACCTGGACGTACCTAGCTTTATATTTTCTCGACTTGCCTGTTGCGCAAGTCCGTGTACAATTCTCTAGGATGCTCCAGTGAGATTTATCAGCTAGACTTTTTGACCTATGAAAATCCCACAAACCAAAATGGCGAACCTTAACCGACAGTGATTAACGTACAATACTCAAAATGATCTAATACCGTATATAAACACTTAATAGATCATAAATAAAGGCTAATCGAAGTTACAATACTATATCGGATATATCAAAGGAATCAAATGATGCAAACTTGCCTATTTTGGAGACAGCCATTTTTTTTCAATTCAAATATCATTTACTCTTTATCAATCATTAATGAAAGACGATCACCTACACTAGGATAATAACAATAAAATAATAATCACGGTACACAATCCATAAAACAACTCGATCGTACAGCGATCAGATTCAGATTAATTATAAAAAAAATTCCTACGCAATTCTGAGAAATTCGCAAGATCAGTAATTAGAGAGCGCTATTTACTTGTGAGCTCTTTGTCAAATATTATATATGGACAATCTCGATAAAAAAAAAATATTCTCATATATCAATATGACGGAAGAACAGAGAAATATATATAATCTTATAATAATAATCGCACTGTCATTCGTCTATGTTAATATAATGTATATCGGCAGAACGAAATTGGACAAGATAGAGGAGGATATTCTATCGATAATATATTTCATAACAAACTTGCACAATAATTGATAACACGCATCCACGAGGTCGCCAAATATATCCGATCGAAATTAATTACCCCGCGCGTGGGCGAAACGCATCATCTGTATATTATATACTAATATATATATAATCTTCACAGTAATATCTAACATAGTCAAAAAAATCAGTCTTACAAATAATACAACAGCAGCGGTTGTGTTTTAAGGCAGCGTTTGAGGGTTCTTTCACTTAGAATTATATACAAACTTTTTCTCTACTCGACGGCTACTTTTTCTCCTTCGCCAGTTTTTCAACGGTAAGTTAAGTAAAAATATTTAAAAAGAAAAGAAACGAAGAAAAAAGGAAATACCGAGAGAAAATAAAAAGAAGGGACAATAATAATGACACTAATGATAATAATGATAATAATAATAAAAGACGCGTCGGAGTGTCTGAAGACGGAGAAACAGAGGGTTGAAGAAAAAGAAAACTTTTAGTGAAAGAAGACAAATTCATACTTCCCTGATATTAGAATTAAAGCTCGTCGCCTTTCTTTTTCGTTTTTTTTGAATAACGTTTTACGTCCGAGCTCGCCTCGTCGTTTAAAAGAAAAAAAAAAGAAGAATAAAAACGTGAAGAGAGAATAGCTTTAAAAAGAAAAAGAACAAAAGAGTTCTGAACACAAATAGTTATATCTTAAGGAATCCCCGTACGCCGAAGCCCCCGTTACGAATTCTTTACCGTACAACAACAACAATTGTTTAACGATCCGCGCAACAAAGTAATCGTCGCTGAATAATCGGCAATGTAAATTCGCCCATTCGATAGGATCTTAGAAAAATTTTCTTAGAGGGGCTTCGACGCGCAGATCACGGTTTTACATTGAAGTAGACTACGGTCAAACTTCCAACTCCCGTACGATATATAATATATCGATATAATATATAATAATATATATCCTGTCTATATAATTCAGTGCTGTTTAAAAGTTCGTACTACAATAAGTTTGGTACTATTGCGAATGTGCAGGTACTGGTCTGTGATCGAGGAAGAACGATTGCTCTGCTTGTAAACAAATAATGGATCCTCAAAAGAAGGAAACGGAGCAACAATAAAAAAAAGTCAACAAGCAACAATTGCGAGAGGTGTATAAATAGAACAAAGAGAAGAACAATGTAAAAGGGGACGAACTACGTCGAAGATCGTACGGCGTCGCGAAGAAAGAAAAAATCGTTAAAATAATTAATTGTCGATACGATAAAATCAATTGGTCAACGGAGACGCGACGGTAGATCTTCGCGAATGATTCAAGATATTAAACAAATAAAAATAAAAATTGTTTAAACAGAGCAAAATATTCTTCCTCTGTATTACATTCTTATGGTAACTAACTATGGAATGAACGATTCACGGCGTTCGAGGTAGTCGTTGTTCTTGTACTTGTGTTTTGTTTCTATCTTTCTTTCTTTCTTGTTTTTGCCCTTTTCTTTTCGTATCGCAAACCGGCATTACGTCACTCGCTATACAACGTAATACAAAAATAATACAAAAGACGCCCTGGGCACGCGGCTCCCGGAGCGTCATTCAGAATGACAGTATACTGACTTCTCTTGCAGTTTATAAAGAAAGAAAAAAAAAGAGAAGACAATAAAATCATTAGGCGAGTATGGGCGTTTTTCGCGAATTCATCCCGTCGCTTGACGTTACGTTAAAACAGTTTCTTTTTCTTTCTTTTTTTCTTTAAAACAGTACGGTTCCTTTTTTTTTTTTTTTCGAGACAAAGCCGTTGGACGGCTGCGCGATAAGGCAACTGACGTGACGTTAAAATATATATATATAAATATATATAAACACAAATATATATATAATTATATATATATACGGTATATAATAATATTAATAATATATAATCCTAATAAAGGTCCGAATAGTTCGTTTACGATATATTTATAACTTATGTATATATATATTTATATATATTGAGGTACATATATATTTATATATATAGAGCTTGCGCGTATATATATAAATATCTATATATATATATAGTATTATTAGCGGCGTGCTTAGAGGATTGTCGCTTGCTTAATTACTTTTTTTTCTTTTTCTATACTTTCCACTCTTTCCCATTTCCCTTTATTCTCTTTCTCGCGTCTATGGTTTTGATAGTAGTCGTGACGTATATGTTACGGCTTCTCTCTCTCTCTCTCTGTTATTTCTGTTTATCATATTTTCTTGCTCGTTCACAGTTTCCCATCGACATCGTTTAACTTCGTCCCTTTAATCCGTTATTAGTTTCTTTTTTTTTTGTATATCAGTCTTACGGGTTCACGCGAACTTTTTGCGTTCGTTGTACGTTATTTGAGGTAGTTTCTTTTTTTTTCTCTCTTCTCTTTCTCATAATCCCATTCACACTCGGGTTATACTTTACGTTTACAAATGTCCGACGCTAAACAATATAGATACAATAAGTTTAAAACTCTACCACATGCCGTTCGATTAATCCGTCAAAAAGGAAAAAAAGCCAATCGTTCGGTGCAATTATTTCGAATATCTCGCATTCCTCCGTTTCGCGCTTTTTTCGCTTTTCTCTTTCTTCTTCTTTTCTTTTTTTTTTCATTCCTTTCCCTCTTACTCCTTCGCTCACGTTATATCCCTGTCGTCCACGCGATATGTATCGATTTCGATATTTTTTCTTTCTTTCTCTTTTTTTTTTCGCTTGAGCAATATTGCATCTGCATCCCAGGGCCATGCTGCTTGATTATACGATTTCTCTTTTTATTTTTTCTTCTTCCTCTTTCTCTCTCATATCCATCCTATCGGCTTCTCCCTTCTTACCACTCTCGAGTGTACCTTTTACAATATATAATATTTATATTTATCTACGCGTGTACGTTATTATTAGAAAAGGGGTGGGGGGAGGAGGTATGTGTGGTCGGGGGGTGAGGGGGGGCTTTTGGATATATCCATTATAATAATGCTAAACTTAAGTTTCTCTCGTATAACGAATCAACAGTTTATCTCAGTCAACGTAAAGAATCGCTCTTGATTTTTTTTAAAACTCCTTATATGCTTATTACTTTCTTTTTTTATTTATATCTTTCGTTCGCGCCCTTTCTCCCCTGTCAAGACTTCGTGTAATTCCTTCTCACTCTCTCTCTCTCTGTCTTTCTTTGTTGCATCGTCGCGGCATTTAATGCTTCGCGGGATTTTTTCTCTTTAGTTTATTTCTCCCTCTCCTTCGTCGTTGATCTTTCTTCTCTTTCGATCTTTCCTCGCGGCTCTCGCGTGCCTCTCGCCAACATACCGAAGAAATAAAGAATTCGTAGTCAAAGGAGAATAATTAATGAAAAAGGGGGGGGGGGGGCAGTGCGCGGTTTAGGGGCTGTGCGGACTATTGTTTAAACAATATACATCTACATCGCGAAATTCGTTCTCGCTTAATAAATGGCCGACGAAACGTAATTTAGAGAAAAAAATATATAATAATAATATAATAATAATAATAATAATAATAAACAAAGACACCGTATAAACGATCCCCGGAGTATTCCTTGGAAAGTCCGTCGTTTCGATCAGGTCGTATTTACGGGTTTTTCTTTAAAATCATTTTCATCTCTCGTACGTGCAAAATCTTTGAAAGAATTTGCGACTTTCGTTACTCTCTTTATCTTCTTTTCTTTTACACTCTGCGGGCTCTCCAAGGATATCCCGTAGCGTTAACGCGGTTCCCCTTGCTCACCCGAGCACCACGCGATTTTTAAAATCTTTTTTTCTTCTTCTTTAGGCATCTTCTTGAATTGGAACTCTTATTCAGTCGCAATCTCGTCCGCATCACATGCCACAGTTGCGTAACGTCCGATGACCTCTCTCAGTTTTCATTTTCTTTATCGACGCAACCTTAAACTTAAATCTGTTTCCCGTTCGTCCTCGTCGCTCCAAGGAGATCAGATGTACAAAATGGACGTCGCTCCGTGTACGATTAAAATTGAAGATCATCGAACGCCACGCAACCGTACTCCGATGACCCAACCGATGATTCCACTCCAAGGAAGATATAAATAAAAATCGCGAGTAGCAAGGTAAAACGTGGGATCACAATGAGGTATAGGTTAAGTGTTACTTTAGACGCCCAGCTAAATCCAGTGCTCTGAGAGGCTCCTCTGCCGGAGATGGCCAGGCTGCACGAATCGTAATCAGTCTCGAAGTTTACGACGCAGAATCAGTCTTATGTCGGTGTTGCGTGCTCGCATCCGAGGGGTTGGATCAGTTGCGTCCGGAGTTATCAGGCGCATCCGGTTCTTCCTCCTTGACGATGGAAGAAGCCGGCGGTACGATGACGCGTAATTCAGGCTTCCTGCCGACGGATAGGTCCTCCACTTGATCTTCGACCTGGGGCTGTTTCGATACGGAGAGTACAGCCGGACTGGGACTGCATCGCGCCATGTCGACCGGATCGCGTTCCTTGCCAAAACTCGTTTCCAGAACGGCTGCTGGCTCGATCAATGCGCCACTGTTCTCGTTCTCGGACTCGGATAGACCACCATAGATTCCCCCATTGGCGTTGCCTCCGATCCCATAAGGGAAACACGCACCACTGCCATTCGAGCTTCTCTTGAACGGCCTGGACGTCGTGATACCCAATTTCTTAACCTTATCGTAAAGAGTGCGCGAGGGCACTCCGTACTTTCGTGCTGCTTGCAAGGCACTCATTCCCGACCTGACAGCTTCTATTGCGGACATTATGTCGTTCCTGGTGTACTGCTTGTAACGCTTCCACTCAGGCTTCTGCGTCGGTACGTAGTTTACTATACCTGGAAGAAGGAGAAGAGTCGTACAGGTATAGGGGAAGAATATATTGAATAAGGGTAACATGAATGCATGATGCTGTAAGGAGTATCGAATTACGTACCGGACTTGGTATCCCCTGCATAGGACTGCGGCGATGGTTGCTTCTCGTCCTCGTCCATCATCGAGATGTCAGTATAAGGACTGTGAACGGCTTCCCCGTGAGAGAGCTCCGTGGAGTTCCTACGATCGACCTCGTTGGCCGATCCATTGCTGTGAGATCTAAAGTGCGTCTCGTGGCTGTCGGGATGCAGAAGAGGAATGCCCTGAGAGCTGTCGGCGTGACCTTGTCCGAGAACGGTTCTCAGGATGGGAGTGTCTCGATTCATAAGTAGATTCGAGAGCTTCTTTCTTTTGAGTGGTGAGGTGTCCGAGCCGTTGTCGTAGGATCCACCAAGCATGGCCGAGTGCTGGGCGTGATGTGGAGGCTGATGACCAGATGCGGGATGCTGGGGCAGGGGCAATCCTGACAGTGCCCACATGGGTAACGAGAGCCTACCCTGGGCCCGATCTACTGGAGACTTTCCATACAAATTGTACGGCGTTCCCGTCGAGTGTGGCGGCGAAATGTGTCCGGAACTGTGAGCCGCGCTACTCGTCGTACTCGTGGAGATGGCTGGCGGTGGCGACTGCGACGTCTCACCCTCCTCCCGACGTCCTTGAGAGCCATTCTCCTCCACGAGACCCTTCACCTTCAGCACCTCGGCTACCTTCAACAGACCCCCTAGCTGCTCCTGCGCCACGTTCACCTCACCCCGGTACATGTACTCCAGGATTGCCTTGATCTCCGCATACTTCACGTCCTTCAGGACGACTATTGGATGCTTGCAGGGCAGGTCGAGGAAGAGCGTCTGGAAGTAGCTGGAGCAGGCTGCTAGCACCATCTTGTGACATTTTACGGACGCGCCACCGTCCACGGCCAGGGTCACGTCCGTGAACGCTTCGTTCTGCAGAAGCTCATCGAAGACGGTGAGCAAGTTTGAACGATGATTGTTCCAGCGGAGGCAGTATTGTTGAGATGCAGTCCCCATCACAATGTCGTTTCCTTAAACTGCAAGATAAAGAAGTACACGATTAATGCCAATTTCAATCTCAAAAACAAAAAATCTAAACCGTGGCATTACAGAGATGCGGCAAAAAATAATCTATAGGATTTTAATGTAATTGTAATTAAAAAAAAACATGCTGTTTCTAGTAACAAGCAGTATAGAGATTTCACGTAACTAACTCATCCGGATTTATATATATATCTTTTTCTCTTTATATTATAAACAGGGAGGAAATGCATCAGAGTGAACAATGGCGCATGGGTGAATGTGCTATTTCCAACGGTACGAGAGAAAAAAGGCCGCAGTTGCACCTGTGCGCGCGACACAATGCACATGCAGGTCCGAAAAACTTTCAATGACCTTCGGTTCTATTGACACGAAAGATGAATAGGATCTAACATTGTGTCCCGTCACGCTTGCGACACCTCGTACAGGTACCCAATGGCAAGTGTATCGTTGCGTAACGTCCAAAAACATTTTTAATATTCGCATCGGACAGTCGATCCTCTCTGGATTTTCAATTTCGTCGATTTCATTCTAATCAACGATAATGCCGCCCTGAAGTTACGATAGGAGCGAACAAAAAGGAAAAAAAGAAATTCCCGTGAGTGAATCCCAGGGCCCCAATAATGGGCCCCCATGGTATTTTAATCGGCAAAAGGGTCCCTCCGTTTACGCAACGAGAAAAGAAAAGGAGGACGCCTAATATGGCGGACCTCTATTTCTCTATATCGAAGATGGCGAATAGGGCGAGAGTTTAAATCGAAGTCCCGTTTCGTTTTCGCTCGCTCTTTTTTCTTTTCTTTTTCTTTTTTTATTTCTCCCCCAATCATCCATTTCTCTTTCATTCTCGTTGAACCGTCACCAACCACGCTCTTCAAGGTTCTCCGCCGCTCGCGGCTCTTCGACGGATATTTGCTTAGTCCCTGGTGCGAACCAAATTTAGAAGAGTGTGAATTGCTGCGTTATCTGGGCCCCGAGACTCGAGGCCAATGCACTTTTATTAGGACTGCGTGCGCATTTAAAAAGCTTCTTTCTGCGCGCCATATTCGGCGATCCACGACATACATTTTCACTCTCCCTTTCTTCACTTCTTGCACAGTCGCCTCTCTCTCTCTTTTTCTTTATATATATATAAAAGCAAAGCGTATATACATATATGTCTCTCTTGCGCTTTACCACGCATAAATATTTCTTTCTCCCTCGCACCTCGACTTTCCCTGCTTACCGACAACCTCCCTCCCCAACCCCACAGCCCCGCACTTCAGACCCACGGCAATATACGCTATTTCTCTCCTCCGGTTTGCCTTTTACAACCCCGAGGAGAGAATCCATAATTCTACCCAGAGTAGCGAGTCCTTATCAGAGCCGAGCATCTTCACATTACAATGGCACACTTTGTACGGCCATTGCACAATTTCATTCTGTGCTGCTTTCTATCAGTTGACACGATAAACGTTCCCACTTAACCCAGGAAAATGTTATACGTACGTAAAATCGAGGGCCGGAGAAAGAGAGAGAGAGAGAGGTGGGGAGAGAGAGAAAAAGAGAAAGAGAGAGAGAAGTATACGTGTGTTCAACGACTGGCGTCAAGTGTGACTATTTTTAATCCGGAGTACTTTGAACCGTTCTTGTAATTCCAATTTCATTCGCGTACGACCGCGCGCAGTCGTTTCCAAAAATTCTCATAGTTTTTCGAATTCGTCGTCACGATTAGCAAAAGGAAATAAAACCTTGCGCGACTTACGTAACCTTTTCAGTCTACTTTTTTGTCGTTATCCTATATATATTATTATTATTTACTAGAATTGTACGACGTGGTTGGCAGCATTGTATCTTCGATCAATTCCGATTGTACGTGTATATATGTATATTAGGGCGTTTGCCCTTTTATAGGGTTCAGCCACGAAGCTTCAAGGGTGTGCAGATTTTATTGACTCGGTTCCTTCCCAATAATTCCCATGATAATTTTACTGCGGCATTGCACAACGCAAACGACGCGTGAGGTAACCTTTAAGGAATTGTTTCGTGAAAACTACGACGACGGATATTTTCCAATTTACAGCGTGAACGGCCAAAAAATTTCGCAATGTCCTGCAAACTCGAAATTCTCTTACGTGGACGCAAGAACGCATCGCGACTGACACGAGTTCTCGCGGATACGAGGAAAAGAAAAAAACACGCACAGTGTGGAGGCACAACAATGGCAGTAACGCTCGTGGGAAATTTCGCATTTCCCCGGAATTACCACGGCTTCCTTTTGCCACGAGTTTCCATTCATGCGTTTCCAGTCTCGGCGGGATTGATAAATTGCCAATTCCTACCGGTTTCGCCTGGCAAATATTCAATAGGAAAACCCGCGCATTATATATCATCTGGCACAAACATATAATATATATATAGCTACCCCAGCATCGCGATTGCATTCGATATAATAAAATACCGTGCCTGAAAATTCGTCATGATCCTTGAGCCACGATAATTTTTCGGATTGTCATTGAGAAGTCAATTATTGCGTAAAACTTCTACATACGCATCACGTACAGCATTATCGCAATCTTGTGAACACAGCGCGCAGGAGCAAATTTCAACATCAAAGAATACTCTTCTTGGCAACGTGAAGAGGGAAAGAGAGGGACAGAGAGAAAGAGAGAAGACAGAGAGAAAGAGAGAGAGAGAAATAGAAAAATATTCGTCATCTCTGAAACGCAGTCTCATAGAAAAATGATAACGACAATCGCATACAGTAAACTTACGTGTTTTCCGGGAGCCCGAGAGGAATGTAAAAATTTAAATGGCCGCCGTTGGCTCGCGGCAATGTTTCCCCGCGATGTGGCCGTACGTGTCCCCGTCCTTAGGCGAACCAGGGTATGGATTTAACGCATGGGCGCGTATCGGTTACACATACGTGTTTATGGCGGTGCGTGAAAACAATTTTTCGTGACGAGTCACTGGTCGAGGAGTTTCGAAATTTTCCTTTTCGCAAAAGCGATATCCAAAGTATTGCCGTTTTTGCGATGTTATATCGCGGGGGATGACGGCGAAGGGTGGGAACGTCGGCAGGGAGGAGAAGGACGAGGGTGAGAGAGGGAGAGATATATGCGACAATGCAACGGACAGAGTCGCAACCGCGAAACTCAAATTTTGCAAATTATTCGCGCGTCTCCCGTCATCCCCATGACGTCCAGTGGTCTCCTCGTGCTTGCTTCCTCTTCGTTCTCTTAAATTCCCAAGAGTTTTATCCCCCGTTCACGTGTAACCAAAAACGCCACGAGGGGTGAACGTGGTGAATGCAAAACGAAAGGAACGGAAAAAAAAGGAAAAAATATATATTTAAACAAAAAAACAAACAAACAGTGTTTACGTCGGCAAAATTTTTCGTCACAACACAGGACAATGGAATGAGATCGCGCACACCAACCCCCTCGCGAAAATCTCAACCGAATCTCGCGTTCACGACGAGGTCCGCGCGTTCGTTCGTGGTTGCACTTAAATGCCACATTTGGAGGACTGGCCCGTGGGCTCTCCCAAACTCTCTCTCTCTTTCTCTTTCTTCCTTTCTCTCACTCCTCTTCTTTCTTTTTTTTCCGTCTCTCGCCTCGAGTCACGCACTCATGCGCACTTTTTTCAACGCACGCACGCAACACCGCACGACACACTCGCACCACCACAGTCTCTTGCACAGTTAAAATCCCGTACACACGTGTATATGCATATATATGCTACGAAGAAGAAGAAGAAGAAGAAGAGGAGGAGGACCAGGGCCCAAGTGTTATCCACTATTAAAGGACGGTTATGTGGTGTGGTATTATATCGGCGTGGAGAAAAGAGTGGCTGCTGGTTCTCTGATGCAGGAGTAGGAAAACAGGAGTAGGAAAAAGGCGGTAGTGGTGGTGGTGGTGATCACTATGTCAGTAATGGTAGTAGTAATAATAATAGTAGTAGTAATAGCTACGGCGGTGGTGGTGGTGGTGGCAGTGGTAATAGTAGTAGTAATGGCAATGGAGGAGGAAAAAGAAAAAGAGGGTCCCGTAACAGCGAGGAGGATGCGACCGCCGTGGCAGCCGAATGAATTCTGAAGGGAGGTCGCACGGAAACCGCGTGTTAGACCCTCTCGCGACTGCCAGTTCTGCCTTTTGCTTCTAGCGAGTGACGCGAGTGACTGAGCGCCCCGCATCGACAAGGGTGGCAGGCCGATAGCTCAGCTGTTATTGGTTGTTTGACCCGAAGGCGACAGCTGATTGGTTCAATGCACCTCCCCACTACTCGTTCCCGTCCGTCATCACATACGAATCCTACGTGCAGTCCCTTCTGCGTTCAACAAACGCGTACGGATACGTCTGACACACAATCGTAGTGGCATGAGTGTAGGAAATTTAGGGGAAGCATTTCCCACCATACAGAGAGAAAACAGTCTTATAAAGCTGGGGAGATATCTTGGACTAATGTAGGGACTCTAGATTAGAGAGTCTAGTTATGTGTCAGGGATTCGAAAGAAAAATCGCCACCACGCCCTTGAATCTTTTTCCTTTTTTGTTTTCTTCTTGAGGTTTTTAGTTTACTAATTTTTTTTTTAATTGGACGTGACTATTTTTTTAACGTTTCTTCTCGTGGATTGTTTAGAGACTGACTGTATGCTGGATTAATCAATGTGACGTCTAATACCTTTAGAATTTTTGAGACGATGGTTCGTGTTTAGTTTGTCAGCCTTTTTGAAAAATCTGCTTGGGTCGTCTCGTGAAGGAGGCACTCAATGTGACTGGATCTCGTATGGGCTGGTTCCTCTCTCTCTCTCTCTCTTTCTTTCTCTCTCTCTCTCTCTCTCTCTCTCAAGAGAGAGATTCCCTTCTCGCATGGGATAACTTTTTTATGGTGGGGTAGGTGGAATGTGAAGGTGGCAGGGTGAATCTTTGTCCCGTTGCGCCATCAAAAGATTCCTAGTCGACGGCGCACTGGCTCCGCCGAATTTACAAATACGAGCCAAACCAGTATCGTCTCTCACTGGCAAAGCCAAACCAGCTTGGTTCACCTTTTTATTTTCTCCTTTTTCTTTTTGGTCCTCCTCATCCAGACAACGCAACGAGCATAGAACGAGATAGACCAGAATTTTCTAAATCCTCATGACGGCCGCAACGATTGCTTCCAGCTTCTTTTTCCTCGCTCATCCTCAAGACTTACCAGAACGATAGTCATTGCTACTTCTCCATTTTATATGCGTACCAAGGACCTGCCTCCCCGTGCATTAATGAAACAGAAATAAATCTCAAGGAAAACAAAGGTTGGCTCAAATTGGCGTCAAACTGCCACCTACAGGCAAGTATGGTTATTATCGCAACGGACTCTAAAAAGACACTATTCGACCCTGCCAACGTAAGAGAGCAATGTCGAACGGTCCGTTAAACCATATAAAAGCGATAAAAGTCGTAACGGCGTTCTGCAGTATCTACCAGACGAGTGTTTGCTCATCGCGATAGCCCAAGAGGACTTCAACGATTGTGCGTATCTGTTGGACTGACTGCCATGACTATCCGAATGCACCGCAGCATGGACGTCCGCGCTTCTTGTTTCTCTATTGGAACAGTTCAGCCTAAGGTCTTCTTCCTGTTTATCTCTTTGACTGCTACGACAAAAAAAGAATTTCACCAGAGCCGTAGCCGAAGATCATACCCATGAAAAATATTACGTGTGATTCGAAAATTACAAAATTTATCAACGACCACAAATTGCCATGACAAAGAAAATATATTATCCTACTGAAATATTTCACTGATCGATCAAAAGCGAATTTAGAGGAAAAAATGGATTTTAGTATGTATGATTTTTTTAATATACTATAGTCTGTATCGTATACAGTGCATATGCTGTATGGCTAACCAATCGTCTGTGCACGTCAAAGGCAGGGGGCCTATTTACGCATTGCAAGCAAGCAGCAAGGCCATTGACCGAGTATTTCCGAGGACGATCGATGATGATGATGATGATGACGATGATGAGAGCTACCTGCTGTCTGGATTGTTAGTCACATAATGGAAAAGAATCTTCAAAGCATTGGGCCAGTGTCAAGTGCAATTATGTCATCTCTCTTTCTCTCTCGTTCTATCTTCCTTCTTCCATTTTATCTCTCTCTCTCTTTTGCTCTCGCTTTATCTCACTGACTCAATACCTCTATCTCTCTCCGTTCCACTCACTGACAACCGCTCAACGTCGTGTCTCTGGCTCGCGTCCATCTTTGTCTACCTCATTCACTAAACTGGTGCAAATGTTTTCGTGCACTGCGGGGGTGCCCTTTCTTAGTCACCATTTTGTCCTTTTGAGTACTGAATAGCTGGCCCAACACTGACCACTGACCGTAAAGAGGACTTAAACCTATGAGGAGTATCCAATTGGACAATTGCACCTGGCAGAAGGCACTCTTCTTGCTTTCTGGGTCAGTGGAGTGATCGTGTTCGACCTTTTTCGAAACTTTCTTTGTTGCACTCTTGCATCATGTTTCCTTCCTCTTTTCTTTTTGTTATTACCTGGCGCCGTTTCGACGTTGGATCAACGTATTAGGATCTTTCGGTATTACGGGACTTATCTATTTAGACGGTATGCGGATTAGAAGAGTCACTTGCGCTTGACGAAACTTAAAAAATATTTATGGACCCGTTTTAAGGTAAAATTTGAAAAATTGCCAAGAAATTCAAAAATATTCCATTCTTATAAATATAAATTTGTTTAAATTGGAAAAAATCATATCTATCCGATCGTTAGTCTATAATTAATATTTTCGAGCAGAAAACCCATTATGGGCATTAATAACCAATTCAGATAGCTTAATTAACGTATTTTAAAAATCAGACACAAGATTACCAAGTTGGATATAATTTTTTCCAAGATGACGTCAGAAATTAATTTCAAAAAATTTACCTCTGCAACCATTCCGTGTATTCCATCGTAAGGTGTACGATTATCCGCGTTAATCCCAAAAATTTTCACGTCACCACACCACTGTCATCGTCCCTGCCGATTTGTCATCGGTCGGATAAAAAAATCAAGAATTCGAATTCAAATCCGGATGTGCATCGGTGTACGCGTCACGAATTTTTATGCGCGCCTAGAGAATGCTTTTTTCATTCTCGAAAGTCTGGCTAAGAATTTTAAAACTTCTCGCCGTTCCCAACCTGCACTTTGGCAAGCGAAACGTCATCGCGTCCACAGAACGCGATTAAAATGTTAGTCAAACGACAAAACAACACTGCTCAGCAAAGTTTGCATAGAAAATTTCTCGTAACGAGGAAAGGTGATTAGCAAGTTGCTCAGCCAATTAAGAAAACAATTTGACAAATTGTACGTTTACAAAATTATGGCATTACGGTGCAATTAAAATGTCCCTATAAAACTATATCTCGCGGTATCATCAAAACCCGGATAGTTCGTCACGGTGTTATTGTATGGGAAGACCCAACGTAAGGCCATTTAGAACGCACTGACTTTGGGCCTTTTCGTATACACGATTGCGAAACGGGCCCGGAGGGAAAGGTGCCAAAGTCGATTAATTCATACACGAACAGAGGGGAGAGGCGGGGGGGCCCCGTTGAGTTTCTGAAAATTTTTATATAATCGTGAAAGTCTAGACACTTTTTACCGCAGAGAATAAATAGCGATAATTTTTTGTAATAAAATTCACGTTTAATTTAAAAAGCAGAATAACCCAAAATCATCCCTCCTGAACTTCGATGAATCTTTCTGATATTGCGAATAAATAAATTTTTAGTCAATGGAACCGTCGCGTGTCCGTCGCGTTGCGAAGCCGCGAGAGAACTGCGGGATGATTCGCGAGTCGCGAATCGCGAAGCCGAGTCCGCCCGAAGATGGCCGAACATTGTAATATGGTATTGCACGACGAAGCCTATCACGTATACGTCCAACACATTGCGAAGTTTTAAACAGATTGAAGTGTAATTTGCGAAACCGGGGAGGGGCTGAGAAAAATATATATCATAGGTGTAAATAAAAATATTAAGCATTCTATATATAGGATACTCAATGACTAATAGTTTGTATATACGATTCGTGAGATAAATGACGACTCGAATTTGTCCACTTTCTTGTAATCGTCACGCGACGCAATCGCGAGACGGCTAATCGCGTCCTTTGCGAAAGTTTTCGAGGTTTGCGCAATCGCCATAAGCGTTTGTGCCCTTTGCCAGTGCTGTGGCAACGATTTGCCAACGCCCTTTTACTTTCTCCCGGTTAATGGCAACCGACTGTGGAACAGGTACGGTATTGCTATATGTACGTACGTCCTTGTAGATTAGCATGAAAACGCCTTAGGTAGACGTTACGTTGCCTGACAAAAAAAAAAGGTGCATGCTCAGAACAGAGACAGAAGCATTTCCATTCGTGAAACAATATAATGGCGATGATATTGAAAATCTGTATTTATTTACCGGTTGCATTGTGTAATCCCTGCACGGCGGGACAACCGAATGCACGCCGGAAGAGGACAATTGAAAATGCGATGGGAATAAAATTCGTAAAGCAATTCGTGGTAGGAGTGAGACTGAAAAACAATTTTAAAAATTTATACGCGAACTGTGTTTATAAAAAATTGTACGAAGAATTCGAAAAACCCAGTGCAAACCGTTAAAAATAATTTTTCGAAAATATCGCCATCCACGCTCTTTTCATAACGCGACAATGTTTGGCCAAGAGTTTTGAAATAGTCCGGGGGTACGCTATGGAAATAGAAGTGAAAGATGCACGCGAGAACCAAGAAGATGATGGCGATGAAGAAAAAAAAGGGGGGCCCCTCTCGTGTGTCCAGTTGCAATAAAAAATAAGCGACATAACCTACATAGGGCGTAGGTTTATCTGCATTAGGCGAGCGTTAGAGGAGCCAACCGCAAACCGGTCCTGGATCGTCATGTGGAATGTCAGCCGGCACTGTTGCCACGTGTATGCATGGCGTTTTCTGAAACTGCATCCCTCTCCACCATCGGCATCGGCATCAGCATCGGCATCACTACCACCAGCACCAGTACCAGCATCGTCATGATCATCATCATTTTTCTACAACTGCATAAGCCCGCAGCATTTCCTTCCTCCTACCCTTCCTCTTAAGCATTACCAACGCCGTCCACTCAATCAGGAATCCAATTCAGTCCGAAAGAAATAATAGAAAGAAATTTTCAAAAATACAGTATAAAACAAAAGAACCGTACCAAGAAAGATAAAATCCCTCTAAAAAGCCACTTCCAGAATAACAAATACAATTCCGAACAAAAGGATTCAAAAAAGACATCCCCGCCTCTTTTTTGAATTGTTCAACATTTTCAGAATAAGTATCGATAAAACGCGCGATAAGTCAAAGAAGAAAAAAAATGTACTTTCACAAAAAACACGAATATCACTATTTTACGTGCTTTTATGCAATCATCGACAGTCTCCATACACCAGACCGAGAGAGCCATGTGCAAAGGTGCATACGAGGGTGGAAGAAGTTAAAAAGAATGAAGCAAATGCAAGGTAAGAGGGTATAGAAAAGGGAGGATCGGTATAACAGGTGCTGGGGCAGCAGGAAACACGCCGGCATTGTTGGATTCAAGGGCAAGAAGAAGAGGATCCCTCGAACCCGCTATAAAACCCTTCTATCGCACGGGGTATAAAAAAAAGCGTCTGGCTTGGGTTACTCCCTTTGCCCTACCGCCATCCTGACCCATCGACACTACCGCCATCACCACCATCACCACCACCACCACCACCCCACCACTACCACCACCGCCACCAACGCCAGCCGTGGTGTTTCTCTAACCTCTTCGTCTCCTGCTCGATACGTCTCTCTCTTCCTCCTGACTGCGCCCGTACGCTTCCCCTTTCACCGTGTTCGAGGGAGGACGAGGACGAGGACGGCCTTGGCAAGTAGGGCTGTCCAGCAAGTAGGTGCGTAAATGCGTGTCTGATGTGGAGTTTTTCTCTTACAAGAGGAGGAGGAGGGCCTTCGACGTCTGCCTCTGGCACTGGGTAGGCATTCAGCTAGCTAGTGCATCGTTTGGCCTATGGATATACACGTTAGGTATATATCTTCAGGTCGATGGTCACATGGAGTATATATGTATATAATACAGACACAGCCATGCCTATCCCTGTGGAAGACGTGCGTGTAAGATTTCGTATTGGTCCCAGGGCGAGGTCGACTGGAGTGCATTTGCCCTGTAAGAGAATATATATATATACTAGGCGAGGCTCATCTCCTGGATCATTGTACGAATAACGTATACGCACGTGCGTAAACTCGTCCTGGAGCATACAATCATTGTACTGGTTTATACGGTTAATTTCTAAACGTCTAAAAGAGCTTCCACGTAGCTCATACTGTACCTTGTACAGTAAAGTAACCAGAGACACGTAAAAATTGAGGATTATGACTACGGTGGTAATTATGCAACTAGTTTTAACCAAATTATACGTATTAGTATATGCGAGATAGACTGCTGGTCGGCGCGCTCTGGCGGATGTTTGCGGAGACAAAAGTTTCCGAGATCAGTCATTCCCCCCTATGCTGACTTTATATGCGTTAAATATACTGTATGCCGTGTAATACATACTACTGGACTGTTATTATTGTTATTACTATTGTGCGTACTTCATTCGCTGGTATGGTCTTAGCGTTTTTTTTTCTATACTTATTAACCAGTGGACAAGGAACGTCTGCGACTGAATGTTTGGTACGCACTCGTCTAGCCAAATCACTGATACGGGCGCGCATATGCACGCATCGGTGGGACTACGTAACATACGTGGGTTCTTCTAGCCGGTACCAGAGGAAGAGGGAGAGACTGTGAAACAGAGAGAGCACACATTGGCGAGGGACACAAGGAGGATGTGTAGACTGTAGAATGACTGGCTGGCGGTTGCGTGAAGGGATACGTCGTGGAGAGAGGGGGAGGGAGGGAGGGAGAGAGATGGAGATGGTGGTTTTTGGGCAGAGACTGTCTAGGGCTCGCGTACTATCCTAGTCCTAGATCAAGTTAGCAGCTAGTCGCGCCCTATTCTCCCTGCCACCGCCGACGCCGCCGCCTCCTCGTGCATATAACACAGGGACGTAGGAGGAATTGCGTTTTTGGGGACTTTTTGGGCCCCGAGAGATACTTATTTTGGCGGTTTGAGGAAACGCTGGAAGAGACTGGGAATAAATTATTGTGGGTGTCGTTTTTTTTTTTGGGGACGATGTTACTTGAGATGCAGAAGATTGTTGTTTGGGGATTTGGGGTTATTGGTGAAATTAGGTTTAATGATTTTGTAGGAGTTTTTTTATTTCATTCTTGGTATCGGTGTATGGGTGATTCGATGAATTTTGGGGAAAAATGGAATACGTATTTACGTAGATACGTATTTATATTCACTGAATATTCATTCGGTGTTGAAATGCACTGTCGGTCATGTTGTATGAAAATGAATGCTAATATTTTACCAAAATACAGGAATTCGCCTTTTGGAGGAAACAGTAAGAATTTCTCCAAAGGGTTCGAGGCCGTAAAGTCTGCCGAATTGTTCAAAAGGCAAGGGTGTAAAAAAAAACTGCAGCGACACCCAAGGGTTGCCGATTCCATAAATTAAATTTGCAAGGCTAAGCAATATACGTTGGCATACACCTTGACAATGGACTTTTTTTAAAGGGTGAAATTTAAAGGTCAGTGCCATTACTTGGCAGAAGGGTTTATTCACTCCTCGCAAATGTCCGGGGCACCCAAAAGATCATTGGCGCTCCTGGTCGGCCATAAAATGCAGCGAGCCCCTCGGCAGCTCGGCGAGTTCCACACATGCGCGCACACTAACATATCTTTTACGCACATTTACGCACTTATTTACGCACATTCACGCAGCCAATGCGTGGGGACTCACGATGTGCGTTTGGCTTCCTTGCTTGCGTTGCGTGCACGCATGGCTGTCCAGCCGGGTTACTCGCCCCTTTTCAAAAACTATCCCAGACTGTTCCCACACTCTTTTAGGCTGGATCGAAACGCAAGTGTCCTTTTTTTTTATTAGAAGGGCGAAAAATTCTCCCTTGACTCACACCGAGGACTTTGTCTTAAGATTTTTCGTCTTTTATCCTTTTTACCATTTTTTTTTTCTTAGTCCACTGATACCAAGAGGGTATAGATAGATATCCAGATATTTTTGTAGATGAGAGATTATTTGGAAATTTTCAAAAAATATATTTTTAGCTATTCTCTGCATCGTCCTATATTTTTTTCCTTTGTTTCGTGTTCACTGCTTTTTTTGCCTGGATAACCCGTTATTTTGGGAACAGGATGTTGCGCAGCTGAGATTTGCTACAATATAACACAGTCAACTTTAATTTAATTTAATCTTACCGTGATGAACGTGGATCAATTAGAATATTTTTCAAAAATTATCACAATAATTTTCGCGTACCTTTTACTGCTATTGGTCGTCATTTTGAGTTTGACTAACGGGTAAATTTTATGATTTTCGTGTTTCTTTCGCTTCTAATAGATCTTGGCTATCTTTGGGGGGAAAAGAGTATATTTTCAAATTTTTAGTGTCACAAGCAGAAAAGGGTCAGGACGTTAGCATTCACCCAGAAGTGAAAATTTAGTCAATTTACTTTGCCAAAAGTTTGTCGCGCTCCATCCACTTTACTGCCCGGTGAAAACTGCATTTTTTTTTTACCTGTCTAAGGGGTTGCAATCCGAACACAAAAAAAACTTACTCTCCAAGTTTCCCGAAACATCCTCAGACCAAGGAAAAGGGTCAAACCGTCAAACGACATCCCTTTTTTTATAGCTAGCTGCGAATTTCCATCCCCTGTCTTTCCCTTTGTGCCAAACTTCCCCAAGATGTCTCATCTCACCCCATCGACTTGCAGCAGCAATAAGCAAAAGGGGAATTTTTTTCTCTTGGTTACTTCTCGACCCTTTTATTTCTTTATGCCCAAAAGATTTTCGCATTCTCCAAGGACTTAAAACTTAGTGACTTTAAAACTTTCACGCGTACCGTTTCGAGGTTATGCGCAGTTCTTCCTACGCTCCCCCCACCCACCCCCCCGCGGTCAACCGTTGCTAATAAATATTTCACAATCCGCGTGACATACTAAATGAGATTTCTTTTTCTTTTCCTCTCTCCTAAAATTTACATTCAAATAGACTTCAACGTTAATAATCCCTTAGGCGTGTAGTTCCGATAACGCTCTTTCCAATTCCGGCGGATAAAAAAAAGCCAAATAAAAATAATAATAAGGTCAATGTATTATAATCGATCGAAGCGAATAACGTAAATGGCTGACTCCCTAATCGATAACGCTGCGAATAAGACAGTCTTCAAAAAGACTAGCCCAAGCCAGTTAGAGGAGATAACGATCACCGTATAATTCCCGAAAAGGAATGTTCATTGATCGTGAGCGGCTGCTGCTCCTAAGGAGAATCGCATAAGGAGTTAAGATGGCGGCGACTGATATGAAAATTCGAGGTGGACGATGGTAAGGAATATGGCTGCCAGTCCGTAGACGTTAGAGCGCAGCTTCCCAGATTTCTTTAGCGGAATTAAAAAAAAAAGAGACAGAGAGAGAGGGAAAGAAAGAGGGATAGACCAAGGCAGCACGATGAATTCGGGTTCGTCCACCGAAATCAAAAATGGCCGCGACTCTATCCCGACTATCCCACAATATTATCCTCCCTTTATACTATACCTTACCTTCACTCGTTTCTCACGATTAAACGAAATAAATGCTGGCTTTGGGGATTTAATTTCAGACAAAGTCGCTCCTACGAAAGCCAAGCTTAGGCACGTACATGACTGTATTTTTTCGACGGTTATACCCAGTGCATATCCAATACGTGAAGGAAATGTGTTTCCAGCCGGGATCGTTCTCATTGCACGGCGTAAAAATAAGCGAATCCAAAATGGCCACAAGCGGCGTTCGAACAATAAATGTTTCCGTTTGATAGGTCGGTGGTGGGAGGAAGAAATGACGAGGGGAGAGAAAAAAGAAATGAGAGAGAGAAATTGGGCCCACGCAGTCCCACGCGGTTTCTGAGCTATTTTTAAAGTCGACGTATTCCAGGACACGCGTGAAAAGCGCGGAAGTACAATTTCGCAGGGAGAACCCTATTTTTTAGTTTTCTCTTTCCTGTCTATCCTCTTCTTCCTTTTTTTTTTAACCGGACGTTGCTTATATTAGCTGGTACCTATAAGGGTGGCAGGGATAGGGTGAGAGGAGAGTCTAGTATCTGTCTTTTTTTATTCCCGTTACGAGCGTAATTTTCGGGGCCACCTGTTTTTGTTCTCCCTATTGGGGAACAGAAACTTGCCCCATAAACCATAACGGGCCCCTTTGTCTAGTTTCCTGATTCGCTATGGTATCACTCGAATATCGCGACTAAGCTTTTTAATGGGCATTTTCTACGCGTATTTTTCTCTTGCATTTTATATGGAGTCGTGGTGAATGTAACTCAATGAGGTGTTACCTTGAATAAGGTGGATTCTTACTTAGGAGTGGTGCCACAGACTGGATGCAAGAGTTGGGTGTGATCGTTCTTGTATTTTCGTTTTGGAAATTTTCTGAAAGCAATCGGAACTTGGAATGAAAGTATAATATGCGGTTTGACAAGATAATACGAGATTTTGGGTTTTTAGGGAAGAATTGCGTTTGGCAAAAGTGGCGCCATCTCTGAGAGAAATACTGTAGATAGATTTTATGTGGATCAAATGAGTTTATTCAACTGTGCGTCGAGCCAATGCCCTTTGGAAATTCGTGTAATTTCTTTTTCATTTCCTCTGAAAATGATGAAAATATAATGTATGGTAGAAACCTTTATTAAATAAGTATCTGCTGGGCTGCACGAGGGGGACTCTGTTTTCATTTTTATAATCTATTCGAGTGGGTCAGTCTGTACCATTTTTGTTTCTGTGGGAGGGTCTTTTTGGAGGGAACCAAATTTATTAGCAATTCCGACGATTTCTCGCAGGGCAGCGTTTTCTTCTTTCAAACGGAAATACGTTTCTTTGTCTTTCAATTCGTTTTCGTCGTCCAGAGCTGCCGCTGTTTTCATTACTGCTGCCATTTCGTTAATTTTCTCAGCTTGGCTGGTAATAATCTGAAAACAAGATTTTGATTTCATTAGGCGTCAGCTTATATTTTATTAATTGAAGATCTACTAAACTTACGTTAGCATATTTGGAATTGTACAGGGACGAGAAATCTGTCTTGCCAGTTCGTATCAATGTGGCTGTCTGTTGACGATATTTAGACATTATGAGTTCCAATGTATTTTGATGCTCCTCCAAGGCATTGCGTAGCTCTTTGTTTTCTGCTTGTATGTCACGCAAGTAACGATTCTCCTGCTGAATTCGCGCTACAACTTGAAGATGTGGACGCTGCTTAGCTTCCGTGTTCAGAATTTCCACCTCTTCCTTGTACTGTGTAATAAACATTGATAAACATAGTGATATTCTAGATCACTTATGTAAAAAGAATATTTTACCTGATTCATATTATCTATCTCGCTGCACACTGTTTGAATCTCGGTTATAAGATAATCGGCAGCATTCTCTTGATCCGTGATTCTACTGACAAGCTTTTTAGCGTCCAAAATTATTTGTTGGAAAGTCAAAGACATCTACGAGAGATTAAGGAATTATAATCAATTATTTAATCATTCGATATACATACGCTATATTAAAATTTTGCATTTCTGTCCCTGTTAAATATTTTAATCACTTACAATCATGGCAAAAGTGTTTACTATATTCTTGAAAGATGTGTATTACCTTTTAAGCTAATGATACGATGAATAACAAAGTGAGAAATACGGTCAATCAGGACATTAAGGTTATGTGCTGGCTGTTAGTATGGAAAGTTAATAAATCATAAATAATCACATTTATTTTTCGCCTTTTCGGATTAATTCAGTTTTCTAGAGGAAGTTTCAGCCGCACGCGCACTGACAGTCCCGAACAGTCTCGAGATTTCGACCAGTTGGCTCTATTTAAAGGAGATTTGACGTTTCGTCTACTGAAGTAATGGACGCGATGAACGCTGAGTAGCAGCAGTGTTTGTCAAGAAAGCAAACATTTTTACAAATCTAACCTGAGATTTCGCATTTTTTTAAATAATATGTGCGCGTCTTTGTAGTTTCTTAACAATACGCAATAATTTAATTAAAAGGATGAACGGTCTCTTGAAAGAATTGCCTTCCTGCACGGAGGCGAGAAAAAGTGAAATCTTGAATGAATTTCTCATTAAGGTAAATCCCTTCATTCAGTTGTAAACTTTTAATTCAATAAAGTATTATCTATATGTATAGTTGATGTTTCTAGTATGCTGGCACGTTAAAGTTTGATGAACTGAATGAGAATGGTCTACGTCAAAATATTTGGGAATCTCTTTTCGATATACTGGAAACTCCAGAATTATCAGCCATCCATGACCTTTCTTTGGCTGTTTTAAGAATTCTCAGGTTTGTAAATGCGTGTTATGTATTGTATTAGAAAATTAAAGAACGAATGTTATCTAGAAATTGTTTTATTGCAGTCGGGATAAAACTGATCTGGAGAATCTCATAACGCATAAGAGAATAAATATTGTTTTAGATAATGCAGCGCTCGGGGAACATAAATCTGAACAAATAAAAGAGACAAAAGGTGTGAAGCAATATAAATTGATTTTTTATCCGATGCACTCTTATATTAACTTTAATAAAAACTTGCTTATTTCAGTTATTACAGAGGCTTTGAAACTCTTGTGCAATCTCCTGTTTAACAGTGAAAAAGTTCAAAAATTAATTCCTTCGACAAGCACCTTACCACGTATCATAAATCGCATGAAGGACTATGATAACACTGTTTCTCACGAGATCAAGCTATTCGATACCAGAATACTGTTTCTAATCACTGCTTTAAACGTACCAACAAGAAGTTTCGTCCGGGAACGACTCCACGGCGACGAATATCTTGAAGAAAGTCTAAAGAAAATTGCCTCCGAAGCTGGAAACAATCTCAATGTATGAAATGTCGCTACATCTAAATTTATATTTTTAATTAAACATAACGCTCTTTTGTATTACAGGAAAATCAAACAGTTCTTGCTTGCGAGATCTTGAAAGTCCTTTTTAATCTTTACATCAAAGAAGGTACAGAGGACAAGAAAGAAAAGTTGGAAGGGTTGGTCTCAACGTTACGTCAGTTATTCCTATTAGATAGTGCAAAGGCAGAAGATCTACAAAGGTAAATGACTAATAATTATCTAAACATAGTTTGTTTCTCAAATTACTATTGAGTCTTAATCATTTGATTTCCAGTAATATTATCAATCTCCTCACCGCTCTTCCATACTCATCTTATGGGCCCTTTGCCCTGGACATTGATGAACCTAATGCGGATGCCAGTAAGATAGTCTACAGGAAAAAGGATATGACTGCCGTGGCTAAGCTATTAAAATTCCTGGACAATAGATTAGAAGTAGAAAGTAACCTGGTAGAAAATCTATCCCCGACCATGACAGCTCTTCTTAGACTCGTCAAATCCAACAGACTCATTCGCAAATACACTCGATTACAAGTAAGCTAATAAAAACCCTTCATTCGTATAGAATAATTAAAAATATTAATTAAATCAATACTCCTCTAGGTACTGCCACCTCTGAGAGACGTAATGAAGCGTCCGGAAGAGGGTAAAACCTTGCGGGCAAAGCTCTGCAAGCTCCTTACTTCACCGCTAACTGAACTTCGCGACCTGGTCGCAGAATTTGTCTTTGTACTATGCAAAGAAAACGGTGAGACATCAAAAGGATCAATTAAAACGATCAATAAAACAAACCCTATATATTAATTATGTTTTAGTTGGTCGAATGGTCAAGTATACCGGATACGGAAATGCAGCTGGTATGTTTGCCAATAAAGGACTACTGGGTCAACGACAACCGGAAACGAATTATTCCTCAGACTCGGAAGACAGCGAAACCGAAGAATATGCGAAGTACAAAGAACAGTGAGTACCGTGAAAGAAATCTACAAATATTTAGCAATACAACAGAATTAATTATTAATTTCCCTACAGAATTAATCCAGTAACCGGCTGTTACGAGAAACCAAAACCAAATCCTCTAGAAGGAATGAGCGAAGAGCAAAAAGAATACGAAGCCATGCAACTGGCAGGTCTGATGGACAAATTAACAAGGTTAATATTATCTTGAACGATTCCTCTTAAAAATTAATATCATATATTTCTCCTCCATCATTCCTTTTGCTGTAATTTTAGCGAGGGTCTAGTGCAGCCTTGTCGAATCGGCGCGGATGGAAAACCAAAACCGATCGAGCACGTTCTGGAATTGCAGGAGGAATTAACGCGTGGAAGAAACCACCAGGAGGATTCGGATTCCGACTAAATATTTGCTTTCCAAAAACAATAAAACCCCCCAAAAAAATCATTGCGAGTCATAACCGTGATCCAAAGATTCTGTAAATAAATATAATCATATAAAAACTGTATCACTTCGCTCCTCGCCAACGTTTCCCCTACAGTTACAACGTGAATTCGGTTTGCTTTACTTTATTTGAAAAAAGAACAAAGAACAACATTACAAATTAAACAATTGGCAGGAAATAAAAAATATAACAGTTTCCAAAATCACATGAAATGTTTTAAACGTTACAATTTTTTTTTGCCATCAACTTTTTCTCCTCTCTCTCTCTCACTCTCTCTCTCTCCCCCACATACACTCACTCATTCAACCTTCTCATTCGACCACTTCCGGTCCCACACAAGACTTCCTCTCAAAAACGCAAAAGCATACACACCAAATGCACCCAAGCTCCCTCGTACCTTCATCTTCATTTTTTTGGTTTAAACCATCCTACTTTGTATTCCACCAATCAGGAAAATTCGTCCAATGCATTCTCATGAGCATTTTGCAAAAATTTCCCCTATATCCACTCTTACCATTTCCTTACGTTCAATTTTTTGGTTTTTCCATTCAAACTCCCACGACTTTCCCTCCCTTATTGCATTTTGTAGATTAAAACTGTGGCACAGATACCATACCGTAACTGATGCTTGCACTTCATTAATCATTAACCTTATCTGACCTACTAGTTTCTGTTTTTTTTCTTTTGTTATCGCTTAACAATCCCAACGCGTCCATCGCAATCAGGAACGTTCGCGAATAAACTGAACCAGCGACGACAACGTTATCAGCGACAAATTCGCCTTAATTACTATTATCTGTTTTTCCTCCTTTCAATCCTTTTCTTCTTACATTTCCTCGAGTACGTATATATACATATATCACTTGAGAATATCTTAGTATAGGACAGCTCTGTGTATAATAATAATAATAATAATAGAAATTGACTGGCGAATGGCAAAAGTTAACGAATTTTTTCTATATCAGAATATATATATATTTATATATGTATGTATATTATGTATATATGTATATCCACTTTCGCGCGTCGCCCCCTTTATTATCTTTAACCGTCTTTTTAGTATTTCTGATATGAACGCGAAAAGCAGGACTCTTGCTTCTCGTATTAAATTTTCTTTTTTTCATCTAAATGACAGTTTTTACTCCATTACATTTTTTTTCCTTTCTTCGCCACAAACGCTATTGTGTATGATGCCTAAGTTGTTCTTTAAGAATCCGTTTGCAACAGATTACAACGTGTATCTTGTGTATGACGGTTGCCCAGTGTGTGTGTATACAAGAGTGTGTGTGTATACAAGAGTATGCGCGCGTGTCTATATGTATCCTAATTGGAATACATTGTGGGTGCACCTTTAATAATCCGTAGCTCATCCTATAGTAAAATATTTCCAATTCTGCGAAAATATCGCTTCGCTCGCCATTGAATGCTTCTTTTCTTTTTTTTTCTTTCTTTTTTTTTTTTCTTTAACATTGCCGATAATTATAAATAGATATACCATCACACACACGCACACGTATATATACACACACACACCACACACAACATATATATATATATAAGTAGCAAATCGTCTTTCAATTTTTTATTTCAGCAATTTTTTCAAATCCCAATTAATCATTTCGTTCTGCTTAAGCCGCACTGATTTTTTTTTCTTTCTTTCGTTATCTCGAAATATTTTGTTGTTATCGCTTGTTGTCGACGATTTACGATTTTCTCCTTTGAATTGCTCTCTGTTCGTAGGTATTATCATTACAATACTTTTTTTTTTCTGTCACGCATTCTCAGTCACTCCCTCTTGCACTCTTTTTCTTTTTATTCGCTCTCTCTCCCCCTCCCCCTCTTTCTTTCTCTCTCTCTCTTTATCATATTCGGTCTCATTCGCACCAAACCACACCACTTCCGTTTCCGTCGTAAAGTTGCTTTTCCATTGTAAAAGTGTATAATAGATGTGTATACGTTTCATATAATACAATAAATTTCTTTTCCCTTCGCTTTTTGTCTAATGTATGTGTATATATATATATGTATTATATATGTGTACCTTTTTTTGTCATTTACCTTTTTTTACATATAAAAAAGACGTGAAAACTAAACGTAGTTTACTTCTCTTGATCGCACTCTCTCTCTCTCTCTCTTTCTTCCTTCGTTCATTCTTTATGTAACGTTCTGATCTTCTCTCTCGCTCACAAGACTCGTATTCATTTTCTCAGGCATTCCCATATTCTCTCTCTCTCTTTCACGCTCACTTCGTACGTGTACACTCTCTCTCTTTCTCTCACTCTCTCCTTCGCAAGAGATAGGTACAAGGTAGAAAAAAGCTGAACGAACGATTTACACTGTACGACTCGTCTTACCGGAAATTTGGGAATAGAAGTGGGCGTGGCAATGATATTCCATAAAATTGGAAAATTGGTGGGAAACGAAATATATTGCTAAAAGACAGTTTTTAAAGATACGTAAGTGGGATTCAGGACGGAATAAGGATATAAATGAGATACAGAGACAAGAGAAAATAATAATAAACGGTCGGAAGTGGTTGCGATTACTCGAGGGAAATATTTGGGGGAGGGGAGGAGAAAAAATAAAAGGTAAATTACTGAACTTCCGGTAAGGACGATCGATGGTAAACGCTTAATGGCTAAATTTATGCCTAAGTGCTACTGCTACACTGCTATTATTATAGGCGGCTCCGTAGAGTCGGTGAAAAAAAAGAAAAAAAAATGGATTAGGGGATGAAAGTTTAATAAAACGAATAAATTCGTAAAGGCAAATGTAACGGCTAATCGTTTATTTATTTTTTTCATTCGTTTATTTATTCATTACGGTAAACCGGAACGGGAGGAATATACCAACAAAGAAAAACGAAAAAAAAAAAAAACAGAAGACAAAAATAAAGATAAATATAATTATTAAAATCGAATAAAATTCGGGGACACAAAAATAAACGCAGGTAGGTAATAATACACAAAGTACGAAAGGTAAACGCGCTCGATACAAAAGGAAAAAAAAAAAATAGTATACATAGAACGACAGAAAATAAAAACTGAACAAACATACGGACTAGCCTCGACGAACTTTGGAAGTGGATAAAGTCGAGTTTTATTAAGCTTTTCTTCGTCTTGCGAAAGTCTTTTCCTTTATCTTTTCCTCCCCACTTAACTCTTTCTCTCTTTCTCTCTCTCGTGCCTAGTAGGCAGTACAGTCGAAGTGCCTCTGCGAGCAAAAAAAAAATAGAGCAAGACAAAAGGAAACGTTAAGGCAAAAAAATAATAATAATTAAAAAAAAGAAAAGTTCTCTGCGAAGTGAGTGCGCAGGAGTAAAGAGGGGGGAGGAGGGTAGGAGGTAGTTAAGTATAGCGAGAGGTGTCTCTTTCGTTTCAAGAAAAGCCAAAGAAAAAAAAGAGATTATAAGGAAGAAAAAGGAAAACGAATCCGTACGAGAAAAGTAAAGCAAAAACAAAAAATTGGTAAAATGATGCGAAGTAAAGAATTCAATGATTCGAGAGGCTTTTTCTTTTTTTTTTTAAAGAGATCTTTCGATCGCCCTGACTGGATCTATGTTATTTGATCTTTTTTGTCCTTAATATTGTTGTGTACCTGTCGTGTAATAATGACACCTTTATTTTACCTTTCAATAAAAACGTATTGTCTTTCTTGTTTATCTTTCTCTTGGCGTTCTTGGGATTTATAAAAAAAATATGTTCTCTACTGTCCGGTAGCCCTGTGGTCCTCGTTCTCGCAAGTCAATCCTCTCTCTTTATCTTTTTTCGTCTCTCTTGCCCCGCCTGCCTCTCTCTTTCTCTTTGTCAATGCTTCAATGGGAACTAAGATTCGGTGGATTCGATTCGAAAAAAAGCAATCAGTCCAATGTGACAAGGAGGCTCTAAAAGAAGAAAAAAAGAAAACCAACTATTGTCATTTCGCGTTTAATGATGTCTGATCCAGCTGATCGATCGATCACGTGCCGTATCAATTCAAGAAAGGATAAAAAAACGTACAAATACTAAATGAAAGAACGAAAGTTGACAGGAAAAAAATATATCCAGTCATTGAGAATAAAAAAAAAAAGAAGAAAGGGTCACATCAACGCTAAAATAAGTAGCACAGTATCGTTACGAGAAAATCAAAATTTTGGAAAATCACTAAAAATTAGCCAATACCTCTGTTTAAGTAAAAAAATTCCCAATTTCTCTATTCATTTTTTTAAATCAATTACGTAAACTCGCAAAAAAATCACGGCGTCAAACCGTCATTTCCCCTATGATATGTCTCGGACCGTTAATTTTGAAAATGCCGCCTTTTTCAAAATACAATACAACTGCGTGTCGTGTTAATAACGTGCGTGTACAACGTGTATCGTTAATATAATTATATATCTTTTTATTCGCAATCCCCTCCACCCTAAATACGTCACTCACGCTCGACGTTACTTTTCCTCCAAACTCCGTCAACGTCATAACGTCGCGGATCGAGTAACGTGTACAACCTTCCCAAGAGAAACGGCGCGAGAGAGGAAAAGAAGAAAAGTCTTAAAAAATAAAGAACAAGAAAGCTCCGACGAAGAAAAGGCAAAAATAAAAGTCAAATAGTAAAAACGAACGACAACGCGACGCCTGTTTCGTCCACACTTTTTACAAATAAATAAAGTGTCCGGGCTTAATCTCTACGTAAGGGGGGGTAGGGGGGGGGATAATAATTAAAGATAAAGCACGAGACAAAAAATATATATCGAACTACGCAGACGAGTTAACGAATAAATTGAATAATAAAACGCAAAAAATACGTCGAAACGAAACCAAAAAAAAAGAGATAAAAACAACGAAAAATTGAAGACAAATAATAATAGTAGTAATAATAATAGTAATAATAATAATAATAATATACATATATAGAAACCCCGAAGGAATGAGAACGAAGTTAATATTATATATGGTGAATGCGTGTACAATTATCCATACGCTATATTAATTAACTAATTAATTCATTATAACATGGGTCGTACACCTCGCATGACGGAATGACACTTCTTCTTTTTTCTTTCTTCATTTTTCCATTTTGTCAATCCGTCAATCGTTACCAACGCCTCCTCGTCATATATATATGCACATATATATACGTATGTATGTATATATATATATAGAATACATTTAAATATTTGTACTTTAACTGACTAATCAAGGAGTTCACGTGTTTTTTTTGTTTTTTTTTTCATCTCTCTCTCTCTTTTCACTCTCTCACTCACTCTCCCTCGTCATCCCCTTTTCGCACTCTCTCGCACGCACGCTAGACGGCACTCATGCACATTCCTTTGTTCTCGGTTCGTTCGAAAAGACACATATACGGAAACACGTGCTTTTGTTTACACTAGAGATCGATGAAATCGAACCGATCCGATTGATCGGGACTCGGTTTTGAGAATACGTAGAAGAAAAAAAAAAGAAGGGAAAGAAATGTGGAAAAAACGGGGGTGGAGGAGGGAGGGTAAGAAGTTAAGAAAAATATTATTAGGGTCAAAGCAAGCAGTCCGTTTTTTTTCTTTTCTTTTTTGGAAAAATTTCCGACGTCACGTCCTCGTCGTGTTTTCCGATCTGTGCTGAAAAATTTTCCAGTTTTGGGATTACTCTCAATTTTTTTGGTCTCTTGGTCCGACTTCGTCTTGGGTCTTACGTTCATTACACGCTGCGTGTAAAAAAGAGAAAGAATGGGAAATAGAGAAAACAAAGCAAAATAATATTTAGCTTGGTTTTTCATTTTTCTTTTCTATTTCCTCTGCTCTCCTGTCTCTGTTTCACTCTTTCTTTCCTTCCTTTTTCGTATCGTTCTTCGGTCTCGTTTCTCTTTTTTTTTTTCTTTCTTTTTGTCTCTCGTCCGTGTATCGTTACCGATCAGACCCACGTCCATTTGTTTTTTTGTACGTCTGTTCTTGCTGGGTTGTCTCACTTTTATTCATATATATATATATATGTATATTTTTGGCACAAAAAGACAAGAACGAACTTAATCGTATTGCAACGCGACGTCAACGACGGACGCGAAAACAAGGGGATGAGAGATGGAAAAAAGTTGGGAGAAAAAATTTGAAAACGCCCAGTGAGACGCGCGAAAAATTTACGAAAAAAAGAAAATATATATATAATACACATGGAATGCAAAATCTTGTCGTAAATTCTTCATTCCTCTCGTTATCGCGTTATCTTTAGTCCCTTTATCTCTTTGTCGGTTATTCGCAATTCGAGGCCCCTTTCGTCGAAATACTTTTCGACGGTCGTGAATTCGCACGAGACCGCGTTTGAAACGTCAGGAGGAAGAAAGAAAGAAGAGAAACAAAAATTGGGTCACGTGACAAAAGTCAAAATGTAAAAATGACCATTTTAACGCTGACCTTGAGCTTAACGGTATCAAGGGTAGGGTTGACGAACAGAAACGAAAAAAAGAAATAGAATTTCGAGTAAGTACGAGAACGAAGGGGTACCTTCGAGAAGAGGTAGGGGGGTGGGAGTAGGGGGCACAAATTTTTCTCAAAATCCATTCCTTATCCAAAAAGCCGGACGTCGACAGCATTTTGGGAATTCTAGGAAGACTGTGATTACATACGCAACGTAAAAGAAAAGGGGGTCAAACAAGATCGAGACGAGGGAGGGGGTAGTAAAAAAAAGAAAATGGGATTAAAAAAAATATTACGTTCCAACAGACACGAGTCTTCACTCTCTCTCCTTCTCTCTCTTCTTTTTTCATTTTCTCTTAACGCTCCTCTTTCCCTTTTTATCGCTCTTTCTCTCTCCCTCGAATCCGTTTCTTTTTTATCTCTTTCAAAATTTCGATTCGGTACAATCATTTATTATGCAACGTGTTGTACTTCGTGTCCTCCTTTCTCCCCATTATTCACGCATACTTTATCTTTCTCTCTTGGTCTCTTTCATTCTCTCTCACTTTACATTACTCACTCACTCACTCTCTCTCTCTCTCACTCGCGCATTCACTCTCATCCTCTGTCTCTCCGCGTCGTTCCGTGATTCTTACATATCTTATCTTTTTTTGTATGGATTTTCTTTTTCTTAAAAAAGAAAAAAGAAAGGAAAAGCCGTATATATTAAATACGATTGTACTCGTCACTACGCAAATTCGCAAAAGTTCAAATACGCGTTTCATTAATAATTAGTTCAACAGTTGTAAGCGGAGTATATTAATATGTATGTATAATTCTATTACGTAGAGAGTGACTACAATAATAATAATCATCGTCATAGTAATAATAAGTTGTTGTTTTTTTTTTCCTTTATCTTTTTATTCCTTAAATTCCCCACCCATCCCCCCGTAACCACTTTTCGCCCCACCAGACATCCCTGACTTGCGCGCCTTGCGACTCGTTTTTTTCGCCTGGAAAAAAATTGGCTTTTTCGATTTTTTCTTTCTCCTCAAATCGTATCATCCGACCCCCCGTGTCCCTCCCACCCCCCCACCCCGCTGTACATTTATTATATTTAGGATAATAAGACGTTTTTGAGATTGTAAAAATCATCAAAAAATCTATCACAATTACCGTTCTTTTTTTTTTAATGTTTTTTTTACGTAACAAGTAATCCATGGCTTTTTTTGCTATCTTCCCTCGCTGTCTTTTTCATCTTTTTTTTTTCTTATACCACTTTTCACTCGTTCATACTCATACGGTACTGCAACCCCTGTTTCAATGCTGCTCGAAGCAACCCTCACCCCCAGCATCCCTATGATCTTCCGCACGTTTTCTTTTTCGTCTGCCAATCGTAACGCGAATTTGCAGAGGAAGAAAAAAATGGAATTTTCTCGTTTACCTTCGTTCTGGTTCACGTCGTATGTAAAGACCAATCCCCTCCCCCACTACCCCCCTCGTTTCAAATTTGCCAAAAAAGATCCCTCGGATGTCCTCACGATAGAAACGTTTACGCCGTTATCTAATCGTAAACCCCCTAAACGTTTGCGTAACAGTGGACCGAAAAAAATTCAGCCGAGTAGAGTCTTCCACGGATAAAAATATGTAAATAGAGTAAACGCTTTCCTCTATACTAAAAATATTCAAGTGTATGTATAAGGTGTATGTGTTATCTGTGTACGCGTTAGGTACGTGTCCTGCGTGTGAGCGATGCGATATCAATATAGATTAATTTTCTTTATTTTTTTTTTCCCCTTCGAGAATCAAACAATCGGTTTTTCAATTTATTTTTTCTTTTGTCTGCCTGCCGTGCCGCTGATAAAACCTCCCTTATTAAACGTTACGATAAATATACCTGGTAGCCTTGAATTTTCATTTCGTACCGTTGGCAAGAGAAAAGAAAAAAATAATTTCCGATTGCCCCCCCCCCCCCCCGACCCCCACCACGCCACCGTAACGATTCAATTTCAAAAATTCAATCCGACTCCCTTACGTTCCTGGGCGATCGAATTTTTATATTGTACTTAACCCCCTCACCCTTGAAAACTTGAGAAAAAAATAATATATCCCCACAGTACACAGTAAGAGCTCCCTTATACTCTTTCTCTCTATCCCCTTCTTCTTTTTTTTATTTCTCTCACATTGCTGTTATTGTTGCTGTTTTCGTGATCTTGTTTAATTATTATTTAATTAATAGTAATAGTAGTAGTAATAGTTTAGTAATAGTAGTAGTATGTAGTAGTAGTAGTTCTCTCGGCGCGACTGGCAAAAAACCTTCGGATAAAGACGAAAACGATTTCCCGTATTGATCCCCCCCTCTCTTTTTCTCCCCCCTCACGTCGTTCGATTAATATTTTGTACCCATTCCATGGTTCCCCGTCAAAATTCCCTGCAGAATAACCGTCGCGAATAAGTGTGCAAAAATTGCTTTGTCCAACGTCAAAAGAGTAAAGTAGCTTGAGTGATTCTCTTTTTCAAAAAAAAAATTCACTTTTTTGCACTTTCGATTCGCGTCTATCCCCACCCTTTTACCGTCCACGTAATCAATCCTAGGATCACGTGACACGTGCCTATGGGCAATATCCATTTTTTGTATCTCACCCCTTTTTTCACCCCCTTTTGATATCTCAATTCGTATCTCGTCTTTGTCGCGCATTGGATATCCTCCTCGTACACTGACGAACTACAAGAACAAACGTACTGGAAAAAAAAGAAACAAGTACGTTACACCGGGTGCTCGTCTTGTCTTTCATTTTTTACTTTGTATCTCTATTTCTTTACTTCGCGTCTTGTTCTATTTTTTTTTCACGTTTTGCTTTGTGTGTTTTTTTTTTGTATTTATTTATCCCATCCGTTATAGCTCGTTAGTACAATATTCAATCTCTAATTAATAATAATTACCTAGCAACAACATCAGAGACTCTTTAAGGACACAACTTATCCTGACGATACTATTATCACAGGCATTAATATTTCATTATTTATTTTTTTTCATCTTACTCCACCCCACTTGCAACCCCCTTATATATCGGCCGTATGTACCATACACTCCCCCTCACCCACCCACCCACCCTACCATCATACCGCAAAACTCTCGCGCCCTTGTTCTTCCCTTTTTTTTTCATGACTCGTGCTTCAGTCATTATTTTCTTTCTTATTTTTTTTTTATCCAGATCGTACTCGCATCCCTTATCAGACACTCTCGCGCAACTGTTGGCTCTATGATAATGATAGTAATAATAATTATAATAATATATACCGTGACTATTAGAAATATGTGTTGGTTTACCATTTTCGCGCTTTTCTCTTTTTTTTTCTCCTCCTACTTCCTCCGTAACATTCACTAGATTCTACACCGCAATTCGGAAAACCCCATTTACCTCGGAATTGCATCATACTGTATAATGTTCCCTATTATTATTCTCTCTTCATCCCTCTCAATATTTAATTCAATTTCTCGCTCGGTATCCATACAGATTTTTGAACTCTTCTTCCCCCCACTACACCTTTCTCTCTCGTTTGGTAAATTGCATAAACAAAAAAGAAAAAATAAAGCTCTGTAAAGTTTCGACTGATTTCCCTATTGTCCTGGACCAAACTCCTGGAGTTTTTGAGACGTGGTGAGATATTACAAAAAAAAAATAAAGCCAATAAGACGAACGACTGTACCCTCCCTCCGTTCCCTCGTCACGCGTAATTATGGCAAGAGGGACAAGAAACGAAGAAAGGAGAAGACAATAAAAATATTTACATAACCCAAAAGAACGCCAAAAGAAGAAAAAAAGCCATTAATCGATTTCACTACAAACAAACAAAAAAAGCGGAAATCGACAAAAAGAAAATGAAAAATATTATTCACCACGTTTTAAGGGTCCTACATATAGATATATATCTCACTCGATACAATCTTTCCTCCCTCCACCCCTAGGTTCTGTCCCAAGGTGTACCCCCACCCACCCAAAATATCCTCCTTTCATCCCTTTCTGTCCTTCGCGAGTGACCTGTCCTTTATTCATTTCTTTTTCAATATGCTGCAGAATCGGTATCCATTTTTTCTTTTTAGTTTAAATACGGAAAAAGACCGGTGCCGGTTCGTTCTTTTTAAGGCTGATCGTGTAAACCACCCTAAAAAATATCTTGTCTCTATATAGGTGTATGCGTCGCCTGTCTGTCCTGTCGTTATATAACCACGTTTGCGTCACTTTTGTATATATATAAATGTATAAGTGTATAATTCACTTCAATATATTTTCATATACATATATATTTTTGACGTGTAGATGTGTCTTCTTGTATTCACGGATGTACAGGTGTCCTTTTTTTTCTGACCCCCCTTCCCGTCCCCCCACCATTCCGCCCCGGCACTACTCCCACAAACAATTTTTGCACGGCCACTGTATAATCGGTGTTTCCTCCTTTGTATCGTTTAATTACGGTGCGTGTCCTATTTACATAAAGTAAAGGCGTTATCGTAGAATTTACCTAGGAATCTTACGTCAGATAGTTTTACGAGAGCCCGCGCAACGTCAACGTAACAAGGGTGGCTTAATTCTTTTTTTTTCCCTTGCTCCACGTCATTCCCACGTTTACCTGGCGTATTCGCGTTATCCTTAAATTTTAATATATTCTTGAAAACAAAAAAAGACAGTTCGTTATCCCCCTCTATCTTCTCGTTAAGTCCCACCCACGTTAATTTAAATTCACGCATTCACTCTTTCTTTCCCTTCCCCCTGTTCAAATGTTCTCTCTCTCTCTCTTCTTTAACTTCGTTCTTCTTCTTCTTTTTACTCGCAATATGGATAGCACCACCAACCGCGATCTTATAGATATATATATATATATTTTTGTTTTCACACGCGTTTATGTATATACGTATTCGTACGGTGGACCATAATAAAGCATCCTGAGTAAATATTGTAACCATTATGTGTCAAGGTTTTTAATTCTCAACAACGCCACGACGAACAAAGGGTGGAAGTAGTGGTGGGTTGGGGGGTGGGGTTAGTAGGGCGTGGGTGAGGGGAGTGGGAGAAGGGTAATTAAAACGGAGTGTCCTTTGCCGAAAGGACATGGTAATGCCATCGCGAGGACGTCGCAATCAGCCAGACCCCCCTTAGACACTGATATGCCCGTCGAGATTATCTTTTTTTCCCATCTTCTTATCTTTTCTCTTTGGAATCGTCTAGAAATGCAAAACCGGTAGCATTCCGAGCTCATTCCGCAAAAAGGGCTCGTCCTTGGATTATAATTATTATTAGGCATTGTATACGAGGGACAATATATATATATATGTATGTATATATATATTACAATCAGACGATATATCGCTGGCACACACACACACGCACTGTAGAATGCTAAAGGAAATGAGAGAGAGACAGAGAGAGAGAGAGAGAGAGAAAGAAAGTGAGAGATAAGGATAATCGCAGAGACAAGACTCTTTGGCGTAAAAAGCCTTTTTTAGGGAAGATTATGCACGACGTCGCCGAGGAGTCCTGTCGACTGAACAATTATATATAGATAAGAGATTTATACACGTGATAATGATCGATAATCACAAGTACGATTCCAGGATATAATATATATATATATATGGTTATGGAACAAAAGATTCCCAGAGAATGAAAGGAATCGTATTCGTGAATCGATCGTGTTATCTGGACTTCTCTTATTGTGAGAAGAATAAGATGAAATAAAATATTGGCTTTGAGCTCTCTCTCTCTCTCTCTTTCTTCATTTTTTCTATCACTGTTTCTCTCTTGTTTCCTCTTCCCTCTTCATCACTCTCTCTCTCTCTCACGCGCTCTCTTATACTTCTGTCGCCACACCGACTCCTTTGGAGTCGTTGGTGCGCAACGCCGAGACCCTCGACGAAGTCTTCCCGACGATAGTGCGACGGGTCTTGGCTTCCTCGAGGTCTCGTCAACGTATTTATACATATATATATTTTTTTTCTTTTTCATTTTCTCGTGTCGCGGCTCGGGACACTCCAAGGGCGGTGCGCTTACCCGATGACACGTGGTGGCCCTCTTTCATTAGAAATACGATATGGTAAGGAGCAGGAGTACTAGCAACTACCTTTTGCAGCATGCAACGCTGTAACGGACGTTTAAAAGGTCGGCCCTCAGGTTTGCGACCTTTAACCCAGGGAAAGAGATCGGAGCGGGGTGGGGTGGGGGGGCTTGAGGATAAGGTCTGTGTGGCCGCAACGAGGATGATTCCCTGGGTTTCACGAGGGCCGATCCCGTCCGGGACTAGAAATCGATTTGATTAATAAACGAACGTGCTTAAAAAATACTGGCAGGCCACTACTTTGGCTGGCCTGTTTGACGTAATCTTCATCATCTTACACGACCTCCGTCTTCTTCTTCTCGTATATGTGTATATTCCATTTTTTTCGTTTTATCTGTTTTTTTCATATTTTTTTTTCTTTCTTTTTCTCTCGCTTCCACGGCGCCTGCTTGCTCCTGAGTTTCGCGCTTTTCTTCGGTTCTCGCTCACGGATGGGGAAAAAAGAAAGGCCATCTTAATCAGCGTCGTTACCAAAGCTCGTACTCTTCCAAGGTTCCTGAATGATTATCTAAATTTTTCTTCTTCTTCTTCTTCTTCTTTAGTGATGCTTGGCGTCGTTTCCCCTTGTGTAATTCTTTCTTCAATTAATCTTGTCTCCCAGTAGAGCGTCTGTTTTTCCTACAGTATTGTTTCTCAATTGGCAGTTTTACTTGACAAGTTCCAGTTTTTTGCTACAGTCTGCCTCTTCCCTCGTTTCTCAAAGTTATCAGGGGCTTTCTTTTCTCCTCGTTCGCGTCTGGGTCCTTATACATTTTTTTCTATTTTTTTTGTTCTCTTCCGCCTCTTGTGTATTTACTTGTTATTTGCTTCCTTCCTTGTTTTGGTTTGCTTCGTTTTATACGTTCTTCTATATATCTAATTAACTCGCGAGGAATGAATTGGTCGCGCGACTCCTGGTGGCACGTCGTCGCCGAGAGATTCCCACGACGCTTGTATACTTTCATGGACATAGTTTTTAACGGGACGCACGGTTACGATCGTAATAAGACTATTAAAGCTGCATGCTGCTCGCTCTATTGCTTCGATAGGCCCGAAGGTCCGGATCGTCATAATTAAAATCGGATCGGCCCTTCATTTAAAATTTCTCATCCACTTTATTCTCACTCTGTTCTTTTTTTCTTTCCCTCCTATCTCACTATATCTCGCGTGTGTTTGTCGTTATTATTATTCCTCTTCTTTAATAATATTAACGTTACTGTTTCTCGTGTTTTCAGGGGTTTTTTCTCGCTGCGCTCTAACGTCGGTTTTTCGAAATTCTTGTGGGTATTTTTTTTTCTTTTTTTTTTACGCTTAATGTTTTTTTTTACACTTTTCCTTGGCATTACTTTTGCTGCTGCTGCTGCTGCTTGCCGCTGCTGCTGCTGCTTCGTTGAGTGGCACCCGATTCACCAATAGGGCGCCCGGGTGCTAAGGAAGTTTAAGACGATTTAAGGGTCATCGGTCTGATCTTACCTCACAATATGTAAAGCGTGTTCAGAACGAGGACGTGATGATTATTCTTCGCCAAGGTCACGATGTAACCCTCCGAGGTTATCTTGAGACCGCAACAGCGTGACACCTGTAGTACGCGAAATTATGAACTTACCACATGGAACTACAGATCTAAGATTAGGACAGCAAATTTCGAAGGCTTACAGATAAAAAAAAAGAATCTAGACTTTAAATCATTCCCATAGTAACTACAGTAAAAATAACTAAGAATTCCCAAGTCCAGCAAAAATGTATTGAGTATAAATATTTATATATATAATCTACATTTGTCCGGTACAACGATGATGGTTTACGGGCAAATTTTCATCTGAACAATTCAAGATTGACTTAATCAAATGAGAACAAAATTCCTGACGATGCTTACCTTAACGTAGGGACACTCGAATTCGGAGATGAGGGAGCCGTCTCTGGAGAATACAGCGACGTGGAAGCGATTCCCATGAGAATCGCCAATGAGAACGTCCCCGGCGTCGCTAATGTCTATCCCGTTTGGAAAATTCGTTATGTTCTCACAGCCGATGCGACGCAGAAAGTGTCCTGCCTCGTCGAAAACGACCACGCAGTGTCCTTTGAAGTCGCAGACGAAATACTCTTTGCCTAAGAAAGAAGAAGAAAAAGAAAACTTTATAAAATAACCCAAAGGACTTCACTCGATATTCAACTTTGCTCTTGTTCTCACTCAAACGCATCTCTGTCACTCCATAGCAAGTAAGAAAGTAAAATAAAATTTATATAAATAGCAACAAACTACGTTACCACTAATGGCGATATCGCTCGGCTCCCTCATATAGTCGCTACAGTCGAACCAGTGCATCAAGTCCCCAGTGTCGCTGATGATGAAGACCGTAGGCGAGACACTATCAACAGCAACTATGTGACCCTGACTGGTAACAGCGAGACCGGCCACGATGTCGATGTAACGAATGGCAATTTTCTTAATGAAATGACCGTTCTTCGTGAATATCTGCATGCGAGATCGTTCGTTCCCTCTGTCGCAGACAACGAATTTCCCGCTGTTGCGCATCACGGCCACCTTCCTCGGGTACCAGAGTTGACCCTCTTCCTTGCCAGGAATACCAAACTGAAAGCGGAAGGTACCAGTCTTCTCGAAGACCTGGAGGAGATTGGTTTCGATTAATTTAATCATTCAGATTCTTTTAGTTCTAAGGTCACCAAGCATCCTGGACGTTACCTGGATTCGATGATTGTTGGTGTCGGCGACGATGATGTCCTCGTCGGTACCCAGACAGAACCCATGGGGCGAATTGAATTGACCCTTGCTGGGACCCAACTGTCCAAACTTGCTGCGAATCTGCATCGGCGTCAGCTTCGGATTACTAGAGCGTGCATGGGCATAGTTCCCGGTACCGCTGCCATTGACACTCCCCACTGTGTTACCTACCACTACAGGCATGTTATGTATTGAATCTCCTATAAGGTCATCTGAAATTCAAGCGCAACGCTCTAGTCCGACGAGCTAGTCCCATATCTTTTCTAGGCGTCAAAGCTTCTTCGAGGTATCATCCTCCTCCTTCTAGCATCTTATGTATTATTATTTTCTAATAGAACATTTTTATGCTCACCTGGTGCCTGCGAGAGTATCGGCGACGTGGACGATGAGAGAGATTGAAATCCTCCGTTTAGAATGCTGTTCGAGGCGAGAGGTCCCAGATTTGGCGTGTCAACAATTCCTGGCGATGGTCCACGTCCTAGGACAAGACTTCCACCACCGTTCAACGTCGCATTACCCAGGTCTGTGTGAAAAATATTGTGTAATTTAATATTGCAATGTTTAATCTTATTATAGCGCTGTAAATACAGTCGGACCTCTCTATAAGCCACGGCTTGGGACCAAATTGCTTATATGGAGGTTGCTTAAGCACTACCCATCCCTACCATTAGACCCTCCACTTCACGCTTGATGCTAATTGCTATAGTGTAAAGTGTCATAGTTGAATAGATAGGTATATATAGTCACTTGGACATGGGATAAGAGTCAGGGTAGTGAAGGCAGTCCTAATTGTTGGAAGTGGATAACGTAGTGGGATGTTGCTTATAGAGAGGTTCGACTGTATGGTATACGTGCTATAATTATAATTTCGAACGTATTTCAAGTACGTGAATGATAAGAAAATAATTCTTTTATCGAGGATAATCATTATGTTATCACTACGTAATGTTTTAGTAGACAGATACGTAAATGTTGGAAGTACTGACCTTGATTCCCTAGCGTGTTCCCCAGTTTCGCAAGAGCTTGAAGGTTATTCATTGCGTGACTGGTTGAACTGAGGTCGCCGGCAAAGAGGTCGGCCAGGGTGAAAGACGGGGTAGGACTGGGGTTGGAAGTAGGCTCGACGCCGACGGCGCTGTCGCCAACCATGTCGACCTTCTCTGCAAGGCTCGCGAGCTGCTGGAGGTTATACTCCTGGATGCTCGTCAGACCGTGGATTTGGGCAGCTGGGGGAAGAGAGACGGGTGCTGGTGGTGGAGGAACGTTTTGAGGACTGGATGTTGGTGGAATCACGAAGGAAGGTTCACCTTCAAAAGAGGATTGCATTGACGCAGGAAGGGAAATCGGTGAGCTGGTGCTCAGTGACCCTGGACATCCTATTGAGGTGTGCACTGGTATCTGCGCAGCAGGTTGTATTGGAGGTATTGGTTGCACCGGAGGCAGTAACTCTTGTGGAGCTTTCGAAGCTGGGGTATTCTCTGTCCTGAACTTGCCGAAGGCCTCCTGAAAAGAAAGTATAGAAGCGAATATAGTTTAAGCTTGTCCTTGTAGGAAGGATCCTTATGCTTGTTATCACGAACCTTGACGGTTTTCTCAAAGTGATTGTAGTCCGTTTGAAATTCTATGGAGAATGTGACGTTTGGCTTTGGCGTGTTCTGGATGAGATTGAGTAATTGCGTTCCTACAACACGACGCAGAGCGAGGATCTCTACGGCGTCACCGTGCTCCAGGAGGCGACTGGTAAATCGACAAGCGTCTTCGATCTTCTCCACGGTCTTCTCCACGCTGGCAGGCAATAGTTTTCTTGTGAACTATGGTTTCGCAGGTAATGGGGAAAAGTGTGACTTACCTGTGGAAGGTGTCCATGATTTCAAGTTCTCGTTCCGAATGCAGCTTCTCGAGATCTTCCAGAGCACTGTCGCGGCACTTCTCCAGGACGGCTTTGTAACTCTGGAAAGTTTCGACGATGAGGTCCTTGGCTTGGTCGTGCTGCACCTGCAGTTCGCTCAGGGCGTTCTCCAGCTGAGAGGATGCCTGGTCGCAATCAGCAATTCTGGCTTTACTCTCCGCCATCAGGCCTGCCAGTTCTTCCTTTTGTCTTGGTTCAGCATCGGAAAGACGCTCGTACTGATGATCTGGTGCTTTATGCTCCACAAGGAGACACTCGTTGCAAATTGGTTCCTGAGAAGTGGTGAAAATTAGAGATTGATCTCTACAGCTTCCAAAAGTTTCATTTATGTTGACACCACATTATACCGTACCTGGCACGTATAACAAAAGAACTTCATATTCTCAGCTGGATGGCAGTTGCAGAATATCGGCTTGTGAATTGGTATCCTTTCGTTAGATCTTTTGAGATCTTCAAAAGCAACGACTTTGTGACTCTCGAAGCACCTCATGAACTGGTGCGCTGTGTTGCAATTGGGGCAAAGAAAATTGGCGCAATCTGAGCACCTTGCAACAGCATTTTCCTTGGCTTTACACGAGGTGCAGAGAACAGCCATGTTCTCGATGGCGGACATATCCAGGATATTGGTCAGGACATAGTCGACAGCAAGAGAAGCAGCGCCCTTTGCGCCAACATTGGTCTCTTGTCGACATAAGGGACAACTGAGCACTGAGGCCAGCTTGGAATCACCGGCCTCATCGATAAGGAGTTTATCGAGGCAAGCCTCGCAGAAGACATGTAGACAGGAGAGAACTCTTGGCGCACAAAGTTTGCTACAGCACACGGCACACTCCTGTTCACCAGCTTCGCCACCAGAGCGGCTTGATTCTTCAAGGGCATCTCCAGGTACACCGTACGAAGGACTCCCTGCATACCCAGGACTTCCAGAAAAAGTGGCGCCACGTTCTTCAAAGTCGTTTTCAGCATCATCGCCACTAACCGAACCGGCTGGCCCGGCCATCGTAGATGCCATGGCTTCTTGTTGAGGATAACTTATGGAACTGCGGAGACTTGTTTGACTTTAGGACAATATCGTCGAGGTTTACTTTAAGCTAGACTGGGAAGCCTGGAATAAGAAGGATAAGTAAGACGCGATACAAAACACATGATAATCAAGAGCAACAAAACACGGATAAGACAAACGAAGAATGCCTCATGACGGTTCCTGAGGGTGATTCAAGTACTGCATACATACTTTTTCTTGGCTGATCCACGACTCGTAATAAGGCTTACCTTAATTCCAGACAACGAACATATTTACTGCATGGCTTTCGTACAATTTGCCATGCCCAGCACTGCCATGTTCGAGTTTAATTTTCAATACAATCAACTTTTCGACTCTCGTGCCAATGATACTAATAACCATTATTGAGCGCAGGGATGCATTCCAAGCTATTCGTGGTTCTCGAATCCTATTGGCTCGTCGAGTAACGCTTCAATTTTATTGGTCAAGGGTTAGATGTCGCTCGCGATATGTAGAACATTAAATAAAACTAACCTAGAGAGGTAACTCTTGAAATAGAGTCACGTAGATTTTAGTGCGACTTCGTTTCTGTTTATCAGTGGACTTCGTATATTCGGGGATAATCGCAGTGTGCTGTGTTACCGACATATTTATGAATTTTAATACAAATTATTATATTTATTTAAAAAATGAAATCTTACCTTAATATTTAATACTCTTGACGTAATTCAAAATAATCTTTAATAGAACAAAGACAACTTGAATTCTCATCAGCTTTTCTCAACATTTAAAACGTTTGATGGGTTTACCTTAATTATTCATATTTGTATAGCTACTCAGATAATTATAGAAACAGCTGAATTATTATCACATTATGTATTTACTTTGTCTGACTGTTGTTACATGGGATGTTTCAATAACTGGTTAATGACATGTCAACTATGAAGAATAGCTGAAACTCCAAAGAAAAAAAGAAATGAGGTCTTTGTCAATCAAACTGTGTAATTTGACAAGTCGACTAATATTGTATTAGGAAATACATTACAACATTTCAGGATAATCATCAATAATACAGCAAGAATAATGACTTGTCGAGATGAGTTAATGATTTGGCATTCGTTTTCATATGGACAATAAAGCCAACATAATGAATATCTGTACAGAACTTTGCACAGTAAAACGTTTTTAACTCAGATTTGGAGACATCCCCATGGACTCAAGTAATGCAATTATTAGTGTTCATAGAAATCATCTACTCTGTCAAATTTATTTTACCTCGGAAGGTATACAGAACTAAAAATTATACAGTGAGTAAAAAAATCGATTCTATTAGATAGATTAATTGTTATATAGAATATTTGTAAATGGAATACAGTCGATGTACATTTATAATATACTTACGCCTAAGTACTAAATAAAGTATTTCGCTGAAACAGAACTTATTCATACTATTTTCATCTATGCAAGGAATTCAGATGCACGCATCAAATATAGTAACTTGGTCTTAAGATATTGAATCTAAGTTCTTATTCTTCATGTAATTCATACTTTTGAATAACTTGCAACATCTCAATAATACACTGAGTCTTTCTGCGCTTTGGAACAAACTTAAGACATTCTTGTAGAGCAAAAGTGTAACCATCGATGAATGACTCCCTGACCGAGGGTAATAACTTAGAAGCAGTATCGGCAGTCGTCGTATTTCCTGTATCCACATTTTTCTTTTCATCTTCCTCCCTTTTGCGTTTTGTATCTCTATCCTGTAATGTCATACCATTCTTTAATTCCCCAAACATTGCAATAGGACCAGTAGGTATCTGTGGTTTCGAGAAGGATGGGGCAGCTGTAGGTGGCGAAGGCGAAGTTGGATTAAACTTCGCAGCAGAAATATGCAATCCTGATCCCGATGATTGAACAGGATCTGCTGATAGACCAGTGGACACTTGTGGTATCGAGTAAGATGCAGTAATCAAAGGTGCAGGGGATGAAATTGGAATAAAGTTTAAAGCAGGTGCTGATCCAGACGGCTGGAAAGGCGCCAGCGACAGACCAGTGGACACTTGTGGTTTTGAGAAAGGTAAACTAACTGGTGGCGTAGAAGACGAAGTTGAATTATAGTTCTTAACAGCAGGACATGACCGTGTCCCTGGTGAACTGGTGGAAGGTGATGCGACACTGACATGCACCTTAAGTTGTGCTGTTTTGGAAGCAGCCGACATTGTAGATATGCAAATCCTTTAGAAAAACAATAGAATAAATTTTGTCATTTAATATTCTAAGATGGACACATTGCTATCTTATTTCTTTGAAAAAAAATATCGTTCTCACCTCCTTAGATTTTCTAGATGCAATTTATCAATGAAAAATTTGCCAAACAACGCCAGCAGCAAAGTCAAGCAAAGTGAAACATTTGAATGCACCAAACTATTCAATGCGTACCAACGTGTAAGCCTGAATTTTTAGTGGAACGTATTTACCTAGTCTAGTTAGATATATTTAAAAATTGTTACTTACCACCAACGAATCCTTTTCTAGCAACACAATAGCGACAAAGTATTAAAAACAATAACTAAACACTCTTCTGCTGAAAGCGCCTTTCGTTATTTCCAAAAAAAAGAAAAACAAAGTCGACTTGAGTTTCTACACGACGCTGTTGGTAATACGATCACGGCGCGAATCAACATGTTTGAAACAGAAGAAGAACAGAAGAAGAAGAACGTGCCTCAGTAATAATTGGTCAAATAAGTGCGAATTTTTCGCCCAACATATTAAAAAAACTTTCTCCATCCTCCTGTTGCAGTTTGATCTCTCAAGTATTTAAAGCCTGTGATAAAAGTGAAATTTTTATGCTCTAAATACGCCTACAAAGTCCCTTAAAATTTATTCATCGTTTTAACAATCAATTTGACCATAGCCACGCCCACTGTTTCTATGAAGTTCAAAAGGTCAAACTTCACTTTACACTTCACTATTAATTACGTGCATTTTAGACTTAGGGGGCGGTGCTGTGTAAACATAATTTGCACATTGAGCCGTCAGCCAATAGAAATCGTTCCTAGTTTTTTTTAATAGGAAAGTTAAATTAAAAAACATAAATAAAAGTTATCCATTTAAATAGAAGTAATACCCGCATCCTTCGTATTCAATAAAGATATATAATAATTAGAATTAGGACTCACAGTAGTATTAGTTTTAAAAATAAAAAGATTTGTCATTATTTTACAGTTGTCAGATAAAAAAGTCATTCTAAGATACACAAACTTTGAATTTTTGATTCCGATCGTGCAAATAAAACGTGATTTGTATAGATTTTATTCTAAACACTGATCATCACGTGACTCGTCCTAATCCTAACGATCCTCACTAGGTGGACCTCCTTATCAGAACAACAGCGATAACTTGTGAAGTTTTGTGCCTGCATAAATACAAGGATACTTTACTGTTACATTTATCGTAAGTTTTTTCATATTATTAACAATAATACGACTGTCAAGTGTTCCTTAAAACACTAATAAGCATAACACAACAGTCTGTTGACCATTGAATAAAAAAAAAATGTTGATACCAAACTAGAAATCAAGTGTGACAATAATATGAATAACGGTCTGTAAATAAGAGAGGTCATAAATTCAAAAGGATTGATTGATCGAGACAAAAATCTGATGAATAGTTAAAAACAATTAATACGTACAATACAATTTTTTCTTCAGCATTGTAACCAATGGAAGAGGTACCAGGAAGCAGCAAAATGAACGAAGTGGATTCTCAAGATAATCGACATAAATATTTCCTTGAGACGCAGGCCAGGTTCCAAAGTGCTCTAGAAAAATTTCAAAATGACATCAAATTGTTCAACGAGTTTCGGGATCTCCTTGTCGTTTCGTTTCCTAGCTTGCGACGTCAAATACCAAAAACGACGTCAATAGTCAGATCTTCTTCAGCTCCGTCAATTTTACTGTCGTCATCAGAACAGCTGCACGTCTCGTTACTACCTGTGACTTCTTCTTCCCAGAGGGTCAGCAAAGGTCATAGAAAAAACGTCAAAATAACCGAGTCCAGGGACGTCCAAGCGTCGTCCTTGTTGCAAAGGAGTAGTAGCAACTCTCAGGGTGGTTATTTAAGGAACGATAATTCTGTCCAGGACTCAGGATTCGGAATAGAAACGTCATCGAAGGGTTGCGCTTCTCCAGGAGTCCAAAGGACGCTACCAGCCGTGAACGAGGAACAGGATGAACTTTGGAATTTATTGGATGCCACACGGAACAAGGGAACGACGTTAGTGGACCGAATTAACTTTGACGCAACGAGGACAGAAACGAAATACATTGAGGAGGAGGAGGAGGAGGATGACGTGACGAAACTTCGACGAGAAAAAGGAGAGATTTTAAATAGGATTGCGAAATTGGAAGAGGACGCTACGAGGAGTAATGCGTTTGTACAAAAGTTGCAGAAGCAGTTTGACGATCTTACGAAAATCAGGAACGAGCTCCAGGAACATCTTCTGGACGAATCTGCCTCTAAGTTGCATAAAGATGAATCTGCGTCTGATCCTGATTTAATTGAACTTTTATCGATACCTGGTAACAATACAGGTGTACCGTGTGGATCGACTACTATTTCCGCCATTGTTTCTGAGACAATTGATAAGATTAAATTTCGAAATAGTATCACAGATAAGACTGTCGCCACTCAAGTGGAGCCGGCAGAGTTTCAACTTGGTCCAGATGAAACGGGTGTCAAGATACAAAGAGGAAAATTGGGTTCGCTCGATGATGCATTGGCTTTTCCAAAAGAGGTTATTAAGGTAGAAGATATCGATACGGCAAAGATTTTGGCAATCTTGGGAGAGAGGTCTTATGTGGAATTGCAGAGACACCTTATTATCGCAATAATTCGCAATCAGGTAGATTATTTATCTGTAGTATCCTACGTAATGGTATCATCTCATCTATGATCTTTTTACTTTTAGATACTTGAGAGGAAACTGGATCAGATTCAAATCGATTATAATTATCTTACGAAACGTTTCCAACAGCTGTCTCAAATGAACAGGAATTTATGCAAAGAGGTAATTATCCGTTTAATTAAAATCATAAACTATGTATTAATTAGGTCACGTCGTTAAAATTTCATTGATCCCTCCAGTTGACAGAACAGCTCAAGGAACTGCACGGTGCAAGATTAAAAATCATGGAGCTGATGCAATTGGTCCCATTGGCTGAACTAAAAGTTGAAATGAAAAATGAAGAAAAAAATCCAAAATCAATACCAACGTTGATCTCGACGCCTCTTCCTGGTCGACGTGAAATTTCTCAACCTGTACCAGTACCAGGAGCATATACTCCTCCGCGTCAAATCAGAACTGGCACCAGGAAGTCATCAAGATTTATGTCAAGGTCGTACAGCGAACCTCAACACAGCAGTTACAACTTGGCAAGGAGTAACCACGACACAGGTACTGGGAAATCCTTGAATAAGAGTCTTCCAAAAGGTAGTGAAAAAAGTGGAAGATTTTTTGAAAAGGTAACAAGGACGCAGGAGGCTTTAAAGAAGAGACTTGGTCATTCCAGTCGAGACGCCGGAAATAGATCTTCTTTGGAAAATACAAGACACTCTGTAGAAACTGAGATACACAAGACACGTCTAGGATCTCCTTTATCAATCGGACCATCAGATTATCGATCCGACGATCAGGATCCAACTGCAACTGGTACCGAATCTAACGAGACACGTGGAAAACTCTTCTCCTGGAAGAAATCCCTCAAGTGATCATTCAATGATTGAACTCATTGCTATTAAATTTGAAGGTTTTCGATTTTTCATAGAAAGATTAATTTAATTATTGCGTTCTGGATGAGGACAATTATTATTGTATTTAATTGTACTGTTGTTTTTGACAGTACTTGGAATTTGTATAAATTATAATATCAAGTTTAGGATAAGTATGACACGGTGTTAAGTGATTAATTTTAATAGGGTACACAAATTATAGTATCTCATTCGTCATTGATGTTTATGTTATCTCATTACGCCGTGAAGTCCGGCCCTAAAGTACAGATCGCGCACGCGTCATTTCATGAAGTGGCGTTCGTAGCCCCGCCCCCTAATGCTTATAGACACGCCCCTCCACCCCCAAGTTAATGAAACATACATATATGATAAAAACCAGCTGAATTGTATCTGTATATAATTTTGATATGGTTTCAATGCCAAACAATTGTTTTTTTTAACTGTTTAATTATACTTACTATAATATGTGATTTACGGTGAATTAAACTTACATTACGAAGGACAAAATATATGGAAAGATAGGATATTAACATAAAAAACGTACCACTTGTGTCAAATTAGATTTCACATTTATTGAAAGAACTCGAGGCGATAAACTTTTTTGAGATTCCAAATCCTTTATAATTATCAATTCGGATTAATGCTATGCCATTCAATTGAAATAATTTCGACGTAACTGCTACTCGTTTATGATCGTAAACGATATTTCGCAATTTGCAAAAAGCGCGAGAAATCATCGAAGATACGTGCCACGTATGGCTTTTAATCCTAAAATTTTTTTTACAGCGAACATGCGTCAAAGGAAACAATACGAAAATACATGTATCGATCTCAGTTTACACATATGACGTAACGTGAATTTCTTAATTACGGCCTAATAATTTCTACTGCACTCGACCGCCCCTTCCTAACACTTTGTACAATTAATCCCGTTCACAGTTTTATGCAATTTGATCATTCTAATAAGTACAACACCATTTGCCCGATTAATACTAATAAGACGAGATGATACCTAATTAATTAGTCCGAAATCATTCTGACAGCGATACAACTTTATCGATTTAATTAATCGATCGATTCGATTCTCTGGATCATTACATTTATCTGGCAAAGAAATCGACGAGCGCATTAATTAATTGCTTGAAAATGAGAGGATATGACGTCACCGCTAATTCGAAATCATCGCCAAAGACGCGAGCTCGTAATTAATTGCTAATTAATTTTTTTTTAATTAATCTAAATCCTACGTGTAAATTAGAATCCTCAATCACAGTGTCGTTACTTATTCATTTCCTCTTTTATAGAATTCCGGCTACTGTATTAACACCACATTCCGTACGCATTTTTCATAATCCCCTTTATCATTTAATCTCCAATTTTCATACTCGTCATATCATTCCGTGTGACGGTTTATCATTGAATCAATTGATGACATACGATAACGGCTACAACCGAGTATTGACATTTAATACTGCAGACGACAGTTTTGTTTATCCGTTACACTTTGCTGACAGTGATATAGCAAAACTACAAATATTACTTGTTGACTAGCTATTATTTATAATTATAATTAACTATCGTCACGTTATCCATGGCGATTAGTATTACCGTTAACGTGCCAAGGTACAGTAGAAAAATAATTGCAATTGACAAATGAAATTCTTTGAGATACGAAAATCGAATTTCACCCTGTTAAAAAAATAAGCGCACGTGACAACTGTCAAAGTCCAAAACTTGCCCGGAAAATTTTCGCAAAATATCATCTTGAATAGAATAGAATAAAAGTGAAACAATTTTTCACTTTTTTCATGACAAAACAATACCGACGATGTTATATAAGAAAAAAGAAACGGTCCTTAGTTTACGACCGTTACAGAATCCAAAATCAAAAAATTTCTTTTCCTAAAACAACACACTTTACATTCACCCATGCATCTGTCTCGCTTTCGGTTCCTCTAAAGTTTCCATTAATAATTAATAATTTACCTAACTACATCCACCCCTCAATTGTCAGTTTTACAATAATATTACATATACATTACACTTATCAATTAGAGGTTATTCTGGTGTATAGTATATGTACAATTTTTTTCTTTTTTTTTTACTCTCGGCCATTTTACTTTCTTCTTTTCCGCGCGGCATGCTCGGGCCACTCGAATTGACGAATTATATAACAACGACGAGAATGATATATCGTAAGGATGATAATCAGTTAATTAGGCTATATTAACATTTTGGTCCACAGATCATATAAATTATGTTGGAAAATGGCTTAAAAACTGTATAATTCATTCGGCATCAGGTATAATATGATGATATGATAAAGAACAACCGAAATCTTGACTGATATCTACGTCAACGACAATTTACGCTAATTATGAATAATTAGATGATGATATAATTCTTAAATTATTTTTATGACGATACCTTAATCAACATCGGTGATTCATTATGAACTATCACGGAAAGTACAATCGAATGACACAATAATATTCCTTCCTTTCCTTTCCTTCTTTCTTTTATGACTTTATCCCGCCGGGGGATATACGCCATTGACACATGCAACATTCTCAACTTTACTAATTCTTTTTTATGCCCATGGAGTATGCATTCAAGTAGATATACAACTCTGTGATGATATATATTTCTCGTGACAATACAGTGGCATAATATATCGTCACGTCGTAGTGGCGTTATTCAACGTTGAATAACGTTGTCCGACAAGAATATTTTCACGTACAATTGTTGTAAACGGCATAGACAGGGCAAACACGTGGAATATAGGTCGCAAGAGTTATCAGACATTTCGATATCGCAAATGCGAGGAGAAAATAAGAATTTGATTTTACAAAATTCTTTTTTTTTCGCGTTTTACAATTGTTGTTGAATTACGTTAATTATTTTATTTCACTCCGTGCGAGAAATGCGATTTTACGCACGCTTCGCGTGCGTACAACTGCCTTTTCGCACGTTGTGAAATAAAATTTTGTATGATACTCGTGCGAAAAACCTTTTCTAAACTCGTGTGATTGCAACACTCGCCTTTGGCTCGTGCTGCAAACTCACACTCGTCAGGAAAAAAATTTTCGCACTAGTATCGTAAAGTACTATTACCTGATGATATCGAATTTGAAGTCGGATTCGCGCTGGGTAAACGTGACTTTCTGTTGTAAGTGAAACTTTGTGTAATTGGAATTTAATTTTAAAAAGGGATGCTGGTGTATAATTAAAAGAAAAGAAAGGTTATTAAGCGAATGCGAAAATATAAGCAGAGGCGATGATAGTAAAAGCATCTTCTCTTTGGGTCATATATGTACTTTTGCATGCATGCCTCGAGCTTGTGTATTACTTTGTTGTTAACTATTTAATGGATAATTATTGTAATAGGGAACTTTCGGAATATTCACTAGAAGAAGTTATTGGCAAGTGAAAATTGTTCAACTTTTATTCTAGCGTGTCTTTAGTACTTTGTTTTATCGGTTTTGGTACTAATGAAAACTTTGACTAAATTACAACGTAAAAAAAAGTTAAATATATTCAGTTTCCGGAATCAAGTTTCAAGTACAATAGTTTCGGTAAGTTTTGCGAAGAACGAGGCGGAAACGAAGGAGAAGCAAGCGAATAGGAAATTGAAAGAAAGGCAGTGATATAATAAAAAGTGAGAAAAATTGTATAACATGTAATTTCGTACATTCTGAAGAATTATGATAAACCATGTGTACACTGTACAATTGGTGCTTAAATTAATTTCCTATTGTGCACACATTCGAAGTACTGACACGGTTATTTGCCAGTCAACAAATTTCGATACTGATGTCAAAAACTTTTTTTAATTTTCGGACTGCTACCATTAACGAAAGTCCAAATAAATCTTGTTGGAACGAAGCGATATTGGCAAATCAAATAGAAGCAGAAGAGGACAACCGTATAAAATGCGAGAAAAAGAATTGAACCGTAAAAAAAATCCCTGAAACTCATTGCTCTTGTTACCTGCCAATAAAAGCAACGATTGTGCACACTTTGCTGCAACAACGAGAAATAAAACTGAATTCACCCATTGGCTGTCGCGCGCAGTAAACAGTTTTTCAATGACTCCAAAATTATTTAAAATACATAAATAACAGTGGGAACATATAAATTAAAAAAGTCATCAAATCGCATAACCACTGGTGTCCCGATGTCATCCAAAAGATGCCGTTACTGAAACTACGCAGATATAGCTAGAACTGCCGAATTCTCCAAGTAATACACGTTCGTGGCCAACAGATGGCGACGCGATCATCCTACAACGCCGCTTACATTTAAAAAAAGAAAAAAAAACCCTATAAATCACACCAAATTGAGTAACGCAATCAATCAGATCTTCTCTTACACTTAATACCCACGCAGCATACACACCGTATCAAAGTGCCGGATAACAATTGCCAAATGATAATCTTTTTCGCATAACTGCTCCCCTCCACCTCTACCAACACACTAGGCCAGACTAGTCGTAATCAGACTGTACAACGCTCTTATGGCGTCCTCAGTCAGATTCGGTGGTCCAAATAGAAACTCCCTGCGCGATTTTGGATTCTGCAAGACCTCCTCCATGGTCTGCGCGGTGAGGACCAACGAGTGTATGGACGCCTGAGTGAGATTGGCCTTCCTGGCCAAGGTTCCCGTGACGTGAACGTCGTCGATCCAGAAGTAGGGTTCCTTCTGTGCTTCCCGGTACAACAGGAACACCGTATCCGGTGAGTAGAGTATCGCCCAACCAGCGCAGTACGCTGGATAATGTCGTCCAGGATATTCCAAAGGCGATACGCGCCACTTGGAGCGCCAGGATCTCTTGACTGTGGCAGTGGACAGAGGATCGCAGAGGATGAGTCGTCTGGCACCCCAGGGCGATAATCCATGGGTCAGGAAGTCGAGCATCGCCGGCATGTGGACGAAGACGTCGTCGTCGAGCTTCAACACGTATTTGGCACCTGGGCAGAATTATCTCGTTGTTACTGATTGGAAGAGACAAATGATTTTTATTGATAAACTTTCAAGCCCTCTCCTTATCGCTGGCTCTGTTATCACGAGTGCACTCGTAGGCACGTTGTAAGTCAATTGCTATACAAACAATTGAAACATTGTTATACCGTTGTGTACGTTATTATTGATATACTGTTGATATATTATTATTGATACAGTAATTTGATACAAATTTATTGACTTTTTCAATTATGCAATTTCATTGCTCGTTCGTTACGACGAATAACAGACGCCGTGAATTTAATACGTGAAAAAAATTTGGGACACTCGAATTATCCGTTTGTTGGTCAATTCGATTGTTTACTTTGCTGCAGTGCAGTTTAATGGAGCGGAGGATAAAGTAGAGTCGCGTTGATAAAGGAAAAGAAGAGAAAAAAAAGGTCGTTCTCTTTGTGGGTACAATGGCTGGCATAAATTGACCCGATTGTAAACGTTCATGTAGGTAAACCAATGTCGCTCAATTTACGCGTATAACTCTATACAGTTGGCCTTTGTGGATCAAGCCTGACGTACTGTAATTTGACCCAGTGTAAAGTAACCTGTACGCCGTAGTCGAGTAACGAACAACTGGGTCGGGTCACAGTCGGGTCACAGTTGGGTTACACGTTGGCTTAGAGTTCATATTGAATGAAGCATTGGGTCGTTAAACGGGGTCCCTTAGTTATGTTGATGGAATGAAGATTAGGCGCGTAATTCAAATATGCTGAGAAAATAACAATGCTTGCATAGACAAGATAACGTCGTGACGTTAACGAGGGTCCAGAAGGAGATTTAAAACGTGTAAAGTAATTTTGTTCAATTTTTAATTAATAAACGTCAAACTTTTTAATTGCCCGTGGGATCGGTGTAGGGCGAAAATTGTCTATAAATTGTTTTTTTTGTCATTAGTATCGGAAATTCCATCGACGTCAGGTTTGTGGATTTATCGATTTTCGAAAAACGTAAAATCGATTCGTACGTGTTCACTTTTCGAATAAATTCGTCGACGAGATAAGAGTGACTTTAGTCGCTGCGCGTTATCCCCGCCATTTTGTGGTCGAGCGTTTGGCAAAGAAACTGGATAACAAAATGGACGCAATTCGCTTATTAAATATGACACTGCACACTCCGTAATACTTTTATTCGAATAACCGACGCAGCAGCCGTTTCGTATTTCCCGCGCAATCTCGTAATTGACAATCGGACACTGGCTGTGCTGGCAAATGAAATTTGCACGAACGACAGCAAATAAAATTACGCCATTACAATTGAAACTGATTGATAAAGTAACAAGAAGGGGATTGAAACTCACTTTGACAGTGATAAGCAGCCCACTTGAGGGCCATCACATGCTTATAGGTCATATTCCTGTAGACGTCAAAGAAATTTCCTTGAACGAGATCCCCGTGTTCCCTATCCTCCTCTTCCAACTGGGCCTGATGCTCCTCGGACAAGCCAACGAGGAACAGGAGCGTAGCAGCCGGGTTCCTTCGCCCCCAAGTGTCCCGTACGACCTTGCGCTTGAGAAAGTTCCCAGGAGCCGAGTGCACCAGGAGTAGCAAGAGTAGCGACTGGCTGCCATTGCACGGATTGTGATTGATGGTGAACCGGAAGTTCTTCATGTCGATGAGGGTCGACTCGTCATCGGGCGGAAGTTCGCTCATCGAGTAAGGATGCGGCAGGGCCGATGCGTTCTGCGGCAATATCAGGAGGTAACCCGGGGCTGGGGCGCTGGCTGATATCGGCACCGGCGGACCTGGGCAACCGTTGAGAAGCCAGAAGGAAAAGCATCCTGTGATCGTGAGTGCTACCACGAAGAGGAGGCTGCATGGCGGCGACCCGGGCGCGTGGAGTCGCCGCTTATCCAACATGCTGAAGATGCCCGCTCATCCCACTCCTGCTTGAACAAACGTTGAAAGGAGAACATGGTTAAAAGGGTCGCAATGGCTTTTATAAATTTTCTAAATTAAACTCAACGAGAAATTAAGCCATGGATGTGAAACACTGATAGAGAGACACTCGACGCATTAAATAGCCAAATGCGTCAACGAGTGGGCAAAACGGCATCGAAGAATGAGACGAATGAGATTAGGTATTTTGCTCTGGACCGCAGTTCCTAGCTATAATCCTAACTTCGAGATCTAGTCTGAGATTTTTAAGTCAAGCGTAAATTGTACGCAGTACCAGATGCTGCTGCTGGTATTCATAGTCAGTGACGATTATCGATCGACGGTGGCGTCATCTGTCAAGTACGACGCGTACCTTTATCGCAATGACCTCTCGCAATTACGAACTTCGTCCTTTATGCATCATTAGGTCGGCTGATAGTCATTCATTTGAGATAGTCAAGTGTCCCGTGACTGGATCACGTGGGTTGGCGGCTCGTCTGTGCAACGAGATTATCTGGTAACGCGAGCAATAGTCACAACGGGCAATTATGAAAGTGTAGAGTCGACTCTCTTTGTAAGGCCAGCCATGGGGGTGGAGTTCCAAGAATCTTAATGCCCCCATTCCTACGTGTAAGTTGTGTATATCGAAAACTGTGGCTGTGGTCACGAAAAGAGAGTCTGGACCAATTTCTCCTTTAAGCTCTTGATGGGGAAAAGCTCGGAGAGCTTATCAATCGAGACGTACTCTTAAAGAGTGACGTCATAGAGAGGGTCGATCGTATTCTGCCTTGTATCCTTGACGTTTTTCTTGCAATTTCCAGTTTTAATTTCATACGCAGGCATCCACATGACGACCGTTGGAAAATAACAGCATCGCGTCAGGTTTATCGGCATCGAGTATGTAAATCATTAATAATTGAAATGAGCCTGCAACCGGCCAAATATGCAAATAATCATTTGTGCTTGGTCAATAATATTTAAACAAAAAATTAGTCAAATCCAGACTCGCAATTAGTATCGAGATTCCCTAGTAAAAATACAGCCGATGAAAACGACGCGTGTTAAAAGACCAAGAAAAGTTTTAGATACCGCGATAAACTTCAAGAGAAAGAAAAGCACGTGACTGGCACGAAGGACCTTTAATCTTTATCGAGCAACGTTATTTTACGACCAGCCAAAGACCCGCGGAGTTTTACGTTACGCATTATGGTCGTATAGGAATGCCTTAACGATCACGCAATGACGTTTCGCCTGACGTTATATGATAAAGTTAGAAAATTCTATGAAGTTCAAAAAAGAAAAAGAAACTTTGGCACGACACACAAATACATTACGTAACCTATCTTTTATCGACGTAAAGACGAGTATAAATTTTTTTCCTCGGAATCCTTTTCATCGACAATTCAAAAGAAAAGACGCAACCAACACGAAACACGATACGAAATCTGCAAAGATGGCGTCCCGATCGATGATACCAAATCTGAAGTAACCCACTTGGCGGGAAAATTCAATTACCCAAACTAACCGACGAATTTGAAAAAAAAACCTCAAGGCCACGAATATCCAAGAGACTGACGTGCTAGCCGAAAATTTAAATTAACACGAAATTGCCAATAGGGTTAGACGTTTAAAATTTCACCACGTCAATTCACCCTGTACCCCCCCTACACGTTTTCCACAGCATCGCGTAATACAATTACGACGAAAATGACGCAACGGCTCCTCTGTCATCTCGAGATGCCGTTATCGTTATAAAAAATCGATCTTTCGACGTCGAGCAATATCTATAGTTATTTCCAAAAATATGCATATATCAACTATCGAATTTTACCGATAATTCGGAGACTGGCCCATTGACCGTTTTACGTCTGACGTCATCGCCTCCATTACACGACCAGAGTCAATAAAAAATGAAGTATTGAACTTTGATTAGCAACGTACACAGTTCGCAGCATGTTAGGTTAGGTTGGGTGCATCGATTTGACGTAAATTGCGTAAACTTGATAATCGTATTTGTAACGTCCTGTAGGGATAACTCGAGAGCAGAGTTATCGTCGGTCTGAATTATTGCCGTGTATATCAGTGACGGCGTGATTCTTTAGTCTGGTTAAGGAGGTTCACGATGTGTTATCGGGTCGTGAGAAAATTTAGTCACGCAATAAGGTCACCCCCCCTGCCCCCCCGGTTCACGACCCACGCAATTAACCTCTAGGATCGTAGCAGGATAACCGCCGACGTTATTGACCGAATTCCTAGTGCTAACGCGTGTTCACGAGCCGCCGAATGTGTTTCCTAAGTAGCCGACGGGTCTCGGTTATCGTTATCACTGACAAGAGGCGTTGAGGTTAATTTCACCTAATCCTACGGTTATTACCCTAATTAGGGAAATCATAATGACGGCTTACGGTAGACGGTTTAATTCGTAATTTACGAATACAGACATTAAATTGTATATACGGTATATTTAGATGTATGACTATAATCGGATCAAACGAACAAACTGAAGTTTGCAGCTGGTTCGAGACCAATTAATGAGTAGGTTGATTCCGTATACGTAATATACTTGAATTTGGCTTTTTTTTTAACAGTTGATAACAAAATCGATATAATTTTTTTTATTAATTATGAATTAGTGACAGATACGTACGTTTGTGTATACAACGCGTGATTTCCAGTTGTTTCGAGATCAATTTTTGAGGTTAGGTTGGCGGTTATGTATATCTGTAACAGACGATAAGAATTTATTGACTGGTGATAGATATGTGTATATTTATTTATTTGTTTATGACAAATATTATGCCGCAACGCAACGTAAAAGCTTTTGCCTGAGTTTTATTGAAAACGAACTACGAAACACGCGACGAAAGCGTAAAATTGAATGGAACAAACGTGTCGCCGGCGAATTTATGCTCCATCACCGTATGATTTACTATCTCGTAATGCTAATTGCACAGTGTCCAAGGGTAAGTGGCGGTTCACTTCCCATGAACAGCCAACTGCAGCAATGCGGATATTTCAGCACGGAGCTTATAATTTAGCAACACAAAGGATTTCAGCTCCGAGATAATTGCGCGAAGTTCACCCGGTGGTAACTGTCTACTTCCGGTATATAATACAGTCGAGTAAGCGCTGCAAGGAAGTCTGACTCGTTTTAAGGCAGCGTTTCCATTTTGAAACGTAAACATTTTTAGCCGCAAAAATTTCTTCGATACCGAGCCGAATGTCAGGCCGGCATGTCGCCGAGCTTATAAAAGAAATTTACGTACTATCCTCAGAGCGGCGGGGCGACAAAATCGCTTCATGAAAATTGACTCCCCTACGTATATACGTATATCTAATTGCGCAACTTGGGTATGCTTACGTAAATATTTAATGGCGTACAGTCAGCTCGTTAGCAAAATCCTAAGCGAAACTTTAGCGCAGCATGCATACACAGAGATAGCAGCCAAGAGATGTTATCAAAGTTTTCCAAAACATCAATATAGATACTCGAAATAGAAAATAACGTCATAATAATATTTCTTTGTCTTCCTCGACGTTCGCGACTGCGACGGTTTCGCCATGACGATGAAATAAAGACTCGTTTTCATATCGAAAACCGCACGAAGATTCCCCATGTAGTACGACGTTGTTAAGATTAAGGATAACGTACGTAAGCTTTACGATGCATGTATGTACAAGGTCTAAAGGTACATTTTGTAAAGTGTATAGAATGGCGAGGGTGCAACAGGTGCCAGAAACATTAGACTGGAAGAGAGAGAGAGGCCTTGTTGTCCATCGGAATGCATAGCGTGACGCGGGGGCGTGACGATACTGCCAAGGCGGTTTTACAATACAGCGAGAGGAGTACGAGAACGGAAATAAAAGTAAAGTATCGTAAAAGGCGAACGTAAAATGTGGAAACGTGACGTGTCCGTCTTTGTATATGCTGAGCATCCTGTATAACGTCAGCCATTACTCGGCGCGTATAAAGTCGGCTTGACGCGTCGAGGTGGAGTCAAAATAGAGACTTACGTTGTTGGTCAAAAGAGTGACTGATATATTAGACAAATTTATTATCGTTCCAAAAATTGTCCAAAAATCCAAATTTGGTTTTTTAATTATCCAACTGCAACGTACTTCGGTTAAATATTAACGCGATCGTTAGGTTGACGTTGTAAAACTAACTTTGAAATTTGATCGCGTAACGGAAACGCGTCGCTGCTGCCATCTATTGTAACGACGTTAATTAGCAATGTTAAAGCGACTCGCGATGCATTCGAGAGGAGATCATTAGGGAAGATAATTAATAAGGAGGATGCGTTTGGGCGAATATTATTAATTGGAATGCGTCGCGTGACGTCGTGACAATGGAAAGTAAAATAACGTCGAGACAAGGGATAAGTACAAGTGAAGTAACAGACGTCTACGTAAGACTGTTTGAAATTATTAAAAAACTGACGAACCATGCTTGGCAGAGCGACGAGCAAGAGATCTTACTTTAGACGAGAAGAGTCAATTAGCGAATTACGTTAGGAGAGTAAATTTTCAAAATCTTTGTTTAATTAGCAATTATTTTTCTTCAGAACTGACGTCACGCGATAACAACGTAAAGGTTCGTCGACCGATGTTACGTCGTCATTCCGTACAATACGTCCGCGTCGTACGTGCATGTGCATGAGCAGCTGCATGTGCAAACTACGAATACAAGACACAGAGAGACGCAACCAATCAACGTGACTTATACGTGACGTTATCGACCGCGGAGAAATTCGTTATTTCGCATACTGCGAATATTCGCGTCCGACCAGACACTAGTAGTTGGCAAATATTTGTAGCGACTAATCCGGCGGAAGGAGAGACAAAAAGTTGACAGTTTTCATTGAGCGATTACGTCGTGCCACTGAGAGCTGTTGATGAGCATTATATTAGGATGGAAATTAGTCGGTGTAACGATGAACGTTAATTCTATTTCTTACTGGCAATTTCATTCAATCGTCTCGTCTAACATTTCTTTAATTAGATTAGAACGTGGTTAGACACCGCTCCCCTTGATTTGTATGTTAATTGAATTTCTAATCAACGACTTAAGGGCGTGTGTCTTATATAAAGTTATATAAACAAAAAAATATATAGTATACATTATAGATCAATCTGACAAACGTCACAGCCTCCTTGCTGTCAAAGTGACATAAGAACAATAATAATATCTAGTGTGACTGTTTTTCATGAATTTCGACAATTGGTCTAAATAACAATCGAAGCAAGGAGCCAATCAGAATTGAGCAAACCAATCCAATCGTTTTGATCAATTGCATAAATATTATAAGCCATAAAATATTTTACAAAAAATCACCATTATGCATAACTACCCTACTATAGTACCTATCCGACTCTTTTTTGTAATTCCCCCGAGAGTCTGTATCTATAAAAATACGTAATACTCGAAAAAAAGAGGTAGGGGAAGACTGTCCAAGACGTCATAAATTTCGCCATCTTATTCCCTATGCCGTTTTAAACACTTTTCCTCCCAGCGCGGATTCTTTAATACTTCAAACAGCATTACCTCCACCGACAGATGCAGATCGATGAATTGATTAGTCACGCGACACGATAGATTGCGTAAAAGATCGCGTGGTCGGTGTGCGTATCAATATTTTTGAAAAGCATATACAATGTAACTTAAAAAAAACACGTTTCCTCTTCCCACGGCCGAATGTAATTTAACGGTAGAGTCGAAAGAATTGAATAGAACGTCTCTAACAAAAAAAAAAGGCGGGAAGAATTCAAAAAGTTCGACGAACAGTGACTGATACCTTCTTCTTCATCGAGGATACACTATCAATGCATTGTACTTGGATATAGGACAATCATGCCCACCCCCTATTATCATACAATCAGCGGGTTAAACACCAAAATTAATTTTTTCCAAAGCACTGATATTCATACGAATACCAATTGACCCCAGAGCAGCTGTGCTTTAATCTGCTCGTTCGTCTCTAACGCGCTCGTTCATCAAGCCGCTTCGTATAATCAGTGCACAACGGACTACACGACGATTCTTTCGCGTCCTGTGATTGCAGGAAAGATCATCGATCACAGACGCCAGGAGTATCGCAGTTGCCGAGATACGACAGTACTGAATATCCAGCGATCGTTCAAGACGAAATCAATAAAGAATTTGAAAAGTTTTTTTCGTTTCAAAATCTTCAATATTTCGTAATTCCATCGTTAACCCTTCGTTGTCGCGCTTACTTTCTGCACTTGAGAAATACACAGGAAGATGCTGCGAATTCGGACCAGTGCGACGACAAAGGATTAAAGATCTACAGTGCAATTTATTCTCGCGACACGCGTCTGAGTCTTTACGCGATATATCAGATACGGTATAAATTCCAGAAGCAAAAGACTGCAGGTGCGTACACAAAGGGATGACGTAACTGTTATAACGTTAATTCGAGTAAATCAAGGTAAGAGGTATTATGTAATTTTCATTATGTAACGCATGTGTAAAGAAATGCACATGCGGAGTGGCAAATAATTCGTAACGAGGCCAGGAGAGAGCTTGGTGAATTCTTGAATTGTCGCGCAGCTGCGACAACAAGTTCGGGGATACGTTACAAGTAAGATAATAGGTTCGATGAAAACGTGCCTTTACATTATATATTGTGACGTGGTGAATCGCACCCGTCCGGTCCTCGGCGGAAACCCCGCCGAAACGCGAAAGTGGCGAGACG
>JARQST010000395.1:10309-67111 GCA_030142225.1 Pachycephus smyrnensis
GAACGCGTCGCGATGCCTACTTGCTGTTATTATTTGTATCGAGAAGGTTATTCATATAAGCAAAGTTACACTTAGGCAATATGAATTGATAACGATCTATACGTTACAATATATATATATATATATATATATATTTGTACGTATTTTCTTGGATTTAGAGGGAATTAAACCACGATTGAAAGTCCCAAATATGATACTATAACCTAAAGGAACGATTTTGACAGATCATCAGCTGTGTCGGCCATATTTCTTTTTCTGTCCTTCTTTCACTCACTGTTGCGAGAACCCGTGTATAGCAGCGCCTCCAGTGGTTAAAGAACGAACAGTACGTCGCAAAGATGACGACGAAATTGAAATTTTGTAGACCTTTCTGGACCACGTGAGACGTTATGATTTTATACACTGAACATTTTAACTTGGTGGCAATCGATTCTGTATACACGAAAATATATATAAATGTGTCGATCAATTTTTACGAAGTTGAGCAGTTTCTGAGATACTTGATCACATTGGTAGGTATAACTCGTTGGCCTAGTTGGCTCCTGTAAGTAATATATACACTCTAATATACTCTATCCTGACCAAGTCTCTGCCTTGTACTTGGCGCGAAACTCTACCGAGTCCCCTAATTAGCATATGTGACAATAGCCCTGTTATTTTGTCAATCGAAAACAATTTGTTTGCTTAATAAGCAGGCAAACAATTTATTATTTTTCTTCTGTTGTTATAAATGTGCGTTATCTTAAAATTATGACTTATTAGCTTTTAAGTTTCATGGATAATCGGTTTCGTTAATGGAGAAACATATGGTTATATCCATATAATCAATTATTGATGGATCACAAATAAATCAAGATATAACCTCAATAAATTCGACGACAAATTAAGAATAATAAAGTGTATGATTTATAAATCAATTTTTAACATACGCAGTTGTTATTTCTGTGATAAAAGCACGAAATCAACGCACCTAATGTTTTGGATTGCGTAAACAATGTGATTTTATCGAAACGTAATTCGATGATATTGTAGTAGGGCTGACGTCATATGAGTATTATGGATTGATTTAAACGGAAATCGAATATTTGTTTGCTGATGGGAAAGTTGAGTTATTTACAATTTTCGATAGTTATCGATATTCTAAAAATCATGATAATAGTCTTCGGATACATGTTGATAAGCGATAAGCTTGTTCTTTTAGCTGTGTCATTCGCGTCTCTAGTTATTCGACGATTGTTTTCGAGGTGACAATGTTGACTAAACAATTCTTAACAACAGTTATGCAGATTGGAATCGATCGATCAAATCGCTGAGTGAAGTCATCGTCATTGCAACTTTAAATACTCAATCGATTGGTAATCGATACCGTCAAAGTAAACATTACTTAAAGGTAGAAAATTCAGAATTTGATTCATGGTATATTAAAATATGCCAGAAAAAAAAGTTAAGAAGACGTTTTCTTATATTTCGCTTACCTTGTTAAGCCGACTTCCAATGATTGGAAATATGTTAAAATGAAAAATCAAATTGTAATTTATATTAATACTTAATTTACTAAATAGAAATTAACTAATGAAATTGAATAAAATAAGTTATTACAATTTTATAAAATTTAGTAATGTTGATTTCATGGATATAGTGTCTTTAGTTAAATCACGATGAGGGTCTTTACCAACTGACCGATATTCGCTCCACCACCCCTAGCGATATTACAAAATTAAAAAATTTTTACCTTTACTTTAAATATCCTAAAAAGTTGAATTTGTGAGGATTTTAGATCCAACAATTTTATCCCCGTATCCCCCCCCCCCCCCCCCATCTAGAGGGCGAGACAGGATGCTCTATCGGGAATCCGTGAACGTGACATTACTTTCTTCCGCACGATTTCATGGGGCGCTTTGGAGTCGCACCCCTATTTTTTTCATTTGAGTTCTACTGCAGGATCCCCAGGTCAACGGTTTGAAAACAAACAATTATCCTTTAGATAAATTACTCGGCGACAATCCTTACGGATACACCTTACACCTAAATGAGACGCCCTGATAGGGATAATTTGACAAAGATGACCTTAACACGCTTATATTGGATTATACAAAACGGTCACTTTATACAGTTTATAAAACATAAAATTATTCAGACTTGGTAGTATTTACGTAGGTTAGAAATTCTTCGTCTTTACAAGTTTAGTCGTTTTGCTTCGATTCACCCATTTTAGGAATAAAAAAAACGGCATCAATGTCCTAATCGATTTTTCTCATCCTATGAATACTCGCTTGAATTACGAGCACCGGCATATTCCCACGGAATGGGTATGTGTATACCTACTCCAAAAGGAGAATCTTCCACGTTCCTGTCTCGAGTTTCCATAGTGGTTGTCCAGGGGGTCCAAGAAGGGACGTTTCCAGGGCTCGAATTCCACTTGGTTGTTTCCCCCCCCCCCCCCCCCCAGGTTAGCAGGTCGACCCCCTTCGCGATTATCGCCAAGCGATAACGCCATGGTACGTGATACGGGTTGACATCTCCTTCGCTTTTACCTCATGGAAGGCGTGAGTTTGCCAAAGGCAGTCTAAGCTACGAAGCAGAAGAAGAAGAAGAAGAAGAAGGAAAAGAAGAAGAAGAGGTAGTAAGAAAGAGTAAGAGAAGACGAGTAAAAAGGAAACACGGTCATTGATAAGAGGTAAGAGAATCTTGGGAATTCAGGGGGTCAAAATATTTCGCCATTTTAACCTTACGCAACGAAATTAAGCGGTATCATACCATCTGTGATAAAGTAGTCTCACTGTAGGTAGCCTTTGACCTTTATCAGGACCTTAGATGTGCATCGATTTGCTTCTATGCGTTTTAACCTATACTTTAGGGTGTGGCCGTATATTATTTTTTGCTTAGAAAAGGAATTTAACCTGATAGAAGATGGGTATATTTAAATTTGACTATAAGACCCTCATCTTGTGAAGCTTTTTCCGTATGTATCTATATACTACGGTATCAGGAAACTGAATTTCGTTTCATCCTCTTTCCAGAGATGATATCCACGTTCATCGATTGGAAATTTATAAGAGATTATTGTGTGTCGCGGGACGATCGAAATTTCCAAGATGAGTAAAAAGGGGATACGGTTAGGGTATAGAAGAATTTTTTGCAAAATATACAGCAATAAAGTTTCGCGGGCGAATATACAAAAGCTCTCGAGAACGTTCCACGTGTTTCTTCTGGTAACGAGAAAGTAAAGGAAAGAGAGATAGAGAAAACAAAAAAAGTTCTCTTATACATTATTTATAGAGATGGACCCATCGAACTCTCTTTCTGTCTAAAAAAAAATATATAAATCAAAGTACTAAATAATGCAGTGGGGAAAAAGAGGTCTGAAACTTTTTCTTTCGTATTACAGAGAAAAATTTATATTTGCGATTACGAGAGCAATGGTTAGTATTTGTACAACAATAAATTTCTAGTGACATTGACAAAAATTCTAATAAGATTGACAAGGTAAACTAGTGAGACTTACAATCACAATGGTAAATTTTAACAGAATTGTTGATACTACTATTAGAATTTTTTGTTGTCCAAATATTAACCATTGCTTTAGTAATCATTTTTCTGTGTGTACTTACAAAGCCTAAAACCACACTCCCTTTATCATCGTCAAGTAATAACCTGAACATTACAAAGGAGCTATTGTCAATGTCACTTTATTAAGCTTTGTCAGAAATTTGTCAATAAAGCAATAAAAAAAAAAGAATGGAGTAATGCGTGATAAAGAAAACGAAGATGCGTTTAACGGTCTGTGTAAAAATTTTCAAATAATTCAATGAAAGAGAAGCTAGAATAATTGTTGTATTGGTACCAAATGCGAGCTTATTGAATTTTTAATAATAATCGAAAAGGTTAGATTGAACGTTAAGTGACTAAATATAACATTAGGGTAGATTGTACAGAAATATTTCAGTTCTTGCATTATTTTATTCAGTCGTTTTCCCATCTGATAAAAATATTCACTCCCAAAATGTCCCCAGTATTATATGGAACATTCATGTTTTAAGTGTAACGAGTCACGATATTCACTCTTTTGACAGTATATGCGTGTACACCTATATACTGTGAGCGTCAATCAGAGAGAGAGAGAGAGAGGGAGAGAGAGAGGGAGTGGGAGGGAGAGGGAGGGAGAGGGAGAGGCAGAGGGAGAGAGAGAGAATGGAAGATGGTGTGAAATGCGAATGTGGTGTGAATGTAGTTCGAATGTGCCGCGTGAATGGATAGAGAGTGCTAGGGATAGTGTGAATGTCATTGTTGGTATGAAAAGTAGAAAAGGAGGGAGAAGGTGCGAGAGGGCGTGAGCGGGTGAGTGTGTGTGAGGATGAGAAGAACAGTTGGATTTCGAATTGTGAACAGGAAGGATATAAATAAAACGGTGGACTTATCAAGAAAACAGAATGAGAGTTGGATTTCTTTTACGTGTCGTGTGGGTGGCTACGTTGGGCCGGCGAGGACCGACATTCGCGTGTTAGTCGATAACAATACATATAGAGATAAAAATCGATACCAAACCAAATGAAATGTGTGACAAGGTCATTTGAAATGAGTACTTGTACTTTACATATATTTATTATAATAGTATAACAATCAGAGTAGATAGTAACGATCAACTATACTGTCGTAACCGCGCCATATTTGTTTCCTGCATCTAGTATAGAAATATGCATAGTTATATTCATGGAATGCTAAGACGAAACTCTCGTGCCTTTCATACTGCTATAGGATACAATAAGTAGATTGCAGTCTTGCTCCTTGTCCTGGAGGATATTAGCGTATGAAGAGAACCCGTAAAGGTGCACAAGGAGTGCAAGGCGGGTAGAAACAAAAAAAACGCAAAAAAGAGAAAACGGAAAGCTAAGCCGGGATAATCTGGTAATCTGATAATCTGTCCGGTAGTCAGTACCGTATAACGATTTTTACTTTGGGAATGCATTCCGATACGGTAAATGTATTAAATTTGTTTAATGTAAAAAAATAATTAATAAAGATAATTAAAACAATTTTGCGCTGAGGTGTTGGCAAAGATCACAAAAACCGGCCAAACGAAGATTAAGTGAATGTAGATACGTCTGTTTTTCAAGACTGTCGGCAGAGAGACAAGGCCCGAGATTTCACTAGAACTTCTGATAACTTACAATTAAATGGGTAATCGGCAGGTACTAAGCGATCAAACGACAGTGTCGCCGCCTTTTTAACTATTATATCCTTTCGATACTCGTACAAAGCTTCGAATTCGCTTGAATATCCTATCCCTGTTAATTTTAATTCCCGTATATATTACATTATTGTAATAATGATAAAACATAAATGAAGTACGTGTTTCCTTTTACGGAGCATCGAACGATACAAAAAACCTGTCTCTCCGTACAGTACTCTTTCCCTAAAATTCCTCATTCGGGGCTCGGAGTTTCGAAAATTGTCGACTAAGGGAGGACCCCACTCTTTCGCAGGAGGCGGAGTTTAAAAAGAGAAGAAATACTTGTCTCTCTTCCACAATAACAGAGGGGAATGCGCGCGTGAAGCGTGTTTCCCCCAAGCTGATGTTTACCTGTTGGAGAGAGTGGGGGACTACATTCCCCTCAAATTGAGGTGAAGAGGAATACTACGGAGGTGAATATTAGAGAGGGAGCACTGTACTTCTATTTTTCCTCTAGTTACTGATCAATCGATTAATCATTAGCGGATTAAATTATCTGTCCTTACTGATACATAAAACGATAAAGATTGTAATGCAAGTATATTATTTTTACAAGGTCAAATATAATGGTATCAAAAGTATTTACTTCGGTGTGTATCGATACAAATACTTCATGCTATCTAGATAATGATATTCGCTGTGTGTGTACTGATACGGTCATTCTGTGATGACGTACATGCATTCTATTTGCGGTATTTGTATTTTTCGCTGAACATTCTCGATGGACATTTGTTCTATTATATACAGGGTGTTTGGTATGAAACGCACTGGAGTAGTATCGGTATATTCCTTAGTAATTTCTAAGAAATACGTGTTTTTGCGTTTTTAATTCACATATCTAAATTTCGAGATAATTAGCGTTGAATGTGGAATGATGTGACCAATGAGAACGCATATTGATGGGGTACGGAAGGGGAAGTCCGGCTTACTCGTTGGCGATGCCAGCCAGCCCGCAAGGCCTGCTTACACTAGGGTCGTGTAATTTTGGGTACGTTCCGAAATTCACTGCCAGTACTGCGAGCATGGTTGTGTCTCACTCAATTGCATGCAGGTAAATATTATTTATGCAAAAGGATTAAAACATTCGTAATGGATGTGCATTATGTCCATTTTACTATTTTGCTTGAACGTTTGTGGTAACGTAATCAATCTTCTGACAAACGCATATTCAAATCACAGTGATTAGTTGATAATCGTCGAAATCCATCCAATCCACTATAGGTATATAGATATATTGATAAAATATATTTATCTCATGCAGTTCGATATCGGTTCATCAATTCCACATTGAAAATCTGTCGCTCCGCATTTCGTCGATATTGGCTGGAAGAATTCAAGCTGGATAAGCCGATAAGCTCATAGTAAGGCTGACTGCCCTGGATTACTGAATTTCTTAAGCGAATTGCCTTACAAGCCTAACCTAACCTACATTTCCTTACATCCAACGTAATCTCTTTGGCGGCATATGGTCGCTAGTATGCACTGCACTGTATTTGTACTTGGAATCTGAGTATATAAGTTACGATCGATTTCGAGAATATCACTAAAAATCAGAGGAACATATATTTAATCTTTTACGTACCACGCTTTATAATGTAATTGTGTAAAAAGGAATTCGCGAATAATAACTATTGTACGCATCTGAAAAATCGTACTAGCTGACAAGAGTTTTACGAATTCAACATGAATCGGCCAAAGCACGATGGTAAATCTCTTCTAAATAAAAGTAACAGACTGCACGTAGTATACGCCATTGTGAAAAGGGGCTGTGGCATATATATCTGGAAAATGGCAGGCATTCACGGAAATTCGTTCGTTCTTTTCGAAGCTCGATGTTCCTTTTACTCGGGTTATATATATGTATACTATACTGTATATAATATATGCGTATATATAGCAAACTTTCATCCTAGTTCCACAGCATCTCTACAATCTCTAGCTACCACCATCCAGTCACCTTTTCTTTATGTTCGGTACATCCTCTATTTTTCCTCTATTGCAACCCAGTTCATTCCCGCTGGCAAGTTCTTTTCCTTTCCTGGCGTTTCTTCTTCACTATGCAACCAGCTTGCCTTGCCCACGCGCAGGTAATTCCGCAGCCATTTTTCACGGGAGGAGGCATCGCGACACTCCTTGTCGACCTTGTCGATATCTTTCATGGAAGGAAATATCCGTCGTATGGAAAAATATGTGACCGTATGATATATCTCGGTCTATTTCAAATATATATAGAGGTATAATACCATATAAATACGAAGTGTTCCGCCATTTTTATATCTCCACCTTATTTCGCGTCTCTTCACGCAACATTATGTCGGCACATCCCTCCAGCTGATCCTGATTTTACGATTTATCCTAGTGCGAGAAAAAGGTTTTTTCGGTAAGTTTTTTTACGTAACTTCCCATGGCGATGACCTCGTCCGACCTGATTTTCAACGTACCGCCGTTTCTTCAGCAGCAACCCGTTTTTATGCTTTCTCATTGTATTCTTTCCTTCCATTTTATTCCAATGGTCAGATAATATTTTTTCCTCTTCACAATTGGATTGTAATAAATTTTTTGTGAAAAATATATGACGCACGTTATTCATAGATTATCAACAATTGTTAATGATTACTTTTGTTTTAATGTACATTGATAGTTTCTTCGTTGAAATTCACTTGCCTCATCTATTACCTTTTTCGTTCACAACAATATTCCCACAGTGTGGTCTTAATAAGCAATTAATAATATTCATGTTATACTCGGTATTTCAGTGTTATACTCTTTCATTGTGTATGACATAACGCTAATCCTTGGAACGAGCAAGAGTACTAATCTACCTCATGCTGATTCCTGAGGGAGACTAGGTGAATACTGTATCCAGTATTATATATGCGTCATTTTGCGGGTCGAGGATTATGAATAAACCCTGTGGATTCTCAAAAAGTCATAATTGTTCATTACGAATAAAATACAGTCTCCACTACATAGAATAAGCACTTCCTCAGAATTAACCACACGAGAGAAATCTTAGCAGTGCGTTAGTCAAAATAAATTAAGTGTATTATTAAAAGTATAAATATTATCATACGTTAACATTTTTACCTCATTTGCATACAAAATTCTTCAGTAGATATATAACAATACGTTATTTCCACAACTATCACTATCCAAATTCAAGTATCCCTCTAGGCGTAAACCAGTTTCCGTTATAGTCCAAGCGACGGTGGATTTCTGGTACGTCATATGCGTCCCTTCCGGTCATCCGGGAATACAAAGAAATTTAAATTGGATTTAATTATATGGAGATACAACTTTTATTGCTACCAACAAGTATCTTCTGTGACAGATATATTCCAGTTATGTATGTACTGCAAAATTTGAAGTAAACAAGCTGCTCAAAGTATTACAAAAGTATAGAGAAGTTAATCTTGTGGATTAGAAGTAATAAATGGCTAATGTTTCTAAAAGCCATGGAGAAAGTAGCAGTTAACATGAAACGGTTAACGTAAGAGAATGTAAACTTCCAGCCAATGAAGCGTTAGATAACTTTTTAACTATTTTACGAGTGACAGGACGTCATTAAAAGTTCATCCGAGTGTAAGTGGGCATTTTAGTGCATGATGCATTTTCTGTGGTTACCAGCCTGTTAAGAACAAACGAGCCAACTTCATAGTAACGGAGGTGGAAAGTTCTTGGTAATTTAATCGCTCTGTCAAAATGACCTTAGTAAAACTTCTCTTGGCATAATATAGATTGCGCAACTCGGAGACACGTGCAGTGACAGTCTAACGAGTCTGGGTTATCATTAAAAATATTGTACGAGTCAGAGAAAGTAATTTACGAGACAGTTGAAGATGTTTTTCTTTTTCAGGAAAAAATGAAGAAGATGGAAACAACAGTGACTACTGATAAAGACGAGAAACTGTCACTTTCTGAAAACTTCGTGTGACTTGGAAGGACAGTTTGAGAAACTGTCCTATGGGAATTAAGAAAGTCTTACAAAATTAAGACTGACTGTTATCCTTATCGTCCTTATGGATGGTGACTGTGCAAGTAAGTTAAACCGCATAAAAAGTAGAGAATGAGAAAAATGGTCGTCGTTAAAAATTTTGGCCTCGCCAAAACTTTCTCAACCGTGATACGATCCGCTATCGTTGTTCGTGGCCGACGGGTAATTAGAAGTAATTAGAAACTTGATACGCGTCCTAAGCGTCGTGGGAAGTTTCACAAAAGACGAGATAGCTAAGTAAGTACATTATTTCCGACGACTTTGAGTCTTTTAAGACCAAGCTAAGTTGTGGTGTTCCAATCGCTATTATTTTTTGCAACATTTTGCTAATTATACTGCGTATATATATAATGCGTATTTGTTCGTTTCGAATAAAAGTGATTTGAAATTAGTGTTTTTTTTTTACGTATGGAAAATTTTATTATTTTACTCAATTTGTATTTTTGTTATCGGAGAAATTTTTTTTTATTCATACATAACTTTAGCTCGTAGTCTTAAGACTTGCCATTCATATTGACAGCATTTCGGAAATTACTTGATCACGTGCTGAGTGCTTAATTCAATTTTTCAATTTCTGGCTACGTGATTAATAACGCAAACAGTGATTTCGTACGCTTGGCACGTCAATTCCAAGTTTAGCCATCTGACGGAAATTCGATATTCGGTACGAAATGTTCATACTTTTATTTTTATTAAGCGTGACGTAACATCCTAGTATAACCGCATTGAGCACAGGTAATTTGAATTTTACTTTGAACCATATCCTGCCAAAGTCTTCCTGCTAGAGGAAAGAAAATTTTCCTTAGTATCGTAAAGCACGTTTTTTTTATATCATCTCCACAAATTTTCATCCTATTAGCATGCAAAATTTTTAGTCAAAGTAACGAAAATGAGAATTTCATGCTCTTTTCGGTTTTGTCAAAAACTACAACTTTTATCAGCCATACGGTACATTCTCACGCCACTTTCACTGTTATTTTTCTACCCCTCCGGAGTTATTTTCGCCAAAAGAAATTTCACGCAACACTAGTCAGACAGACCGGGATTATAAGTAGCACGGGTGATACAAAGAAGTATATAGTAATGCTCATCAGAGAAAAGTAGTTTGTTCGTCAGTGTATACTAGACATAAATAAAAAAGAAAATTTACAGCAGACTGTGGCTACAGTCTGATGCCATGGGAGGCTGTGAAATAAAGTATAATAAAGACGGGACGGTTGGTACTGCATCATGAGTTTGCTAAGCCAGCCGCGAGGCAAAACATTACCGCATAACATAACCATTCTCTTCAGCCGAGGAGTCAGTGAGAAATAGCCATTTACAGAAATACGTAGAAAACGTCGTAAATTTATCTTAGCCAAGTACGTTTATACGTTTTTCCTAACGCTGAATAGTTGGTCGGTTTGCGTTTTCCGCATTTGTTTCAAAATTTATACCACCATTTGCATTGCATTACATTTCATTGGTATGATAATGAAATAACTTTCGCATTCTTATATTTTTTTAATCGTCGTGAATTATCAATAAAACGTGAAACTTTCCTTATCAAGTTTATTTATCATCCTAAAAAAAGCAGGTAATAACATTTTTTTATTTTCCCTTCACCGAAATAGGTTATCCGACGACATTATTGGAACAAAATGTCAGCAGATCATCCGATAACCTTTCATCTCACAAGAGATATAGTTTTTTTATCCTATCGACGGGGTGCCAGAAGGTCAAAGATCAGAAGGGAGTTTGTTCTATGTGACGGCTGTATAGAAAATACTTGACGCCTCCTTCCATAGTTCTCTCAGCCTAGAATTTCTTTTTCATCTTTCGCCATTTTTCTTCTAGAACGGACTGGTATACCTATTGGAAAACAATTTGGAGTCGCATTCCGCGAGGGCTGCGAAATACGTGTCCAACGTGCCTATATTCATATACGTATATATATGTACACTATAGTATTGATTTTAGCAAGTAATCAGGGTATAGGTTTTTAATCCATTACGCCATTTTTTTTTCAGGCTGTCGTCTCATAAAAGCTCTGCGTGTTTTCTATTTGTATTCATTTACGAAGGCGTACAGAAATGTCATAAATACCAGAGCCATTTTGAATAGGTCTATTAGTCGTGCTTGCTAATGTTTCGTCGGTGACAATTTTTGCGACATTTTCAGTCATAGAAACTGCACGGAATTTTCTGATTGGAAAGTACGCGAGGCTTTTCTGGTATTTTATGCGTGATACTTATACAGATGAATGGCTGCTTATGTATTTTAAAAAGAATTGAAAATATTCCACCGTATTGAACCTTTACGTCTTTTTGCGTAAACTCTTATAATAGATTTATAGATGAAAATGAAAGACTCTTGTGGCATTTTAAAACGCATTGTTTAAAGTGGTATGAGGTAATGACGCGCCGCGACTTGCCAGCAATTATCGATTATTGTTAATCGTTATTAAAGGGTGAAATGTTAAATGAAGCGACGCCAGGACCGGCAAACGAACGCGGCCATTTCCGGCGTACATCGATTCGCTCTTAAACGGCCGGAGAGCAGCCGTGCATGACAGTGGGAGGCGCTTTAAAAAATTGCTTCCATTCGGCCAATCTGGCAGCGACAGTCAACGGTACGCAGAGGTTACGAAATGGTCAGACTTTTTTTTCATTTTAAATATCGACGTTCCGCAGGAAATCCGAATTGACCAACCGCCGACAATGTCGAGCCATTTGTCGTGCGAATAATGCTTCCGAATTAATGAAAATCCATATACATGATTCAGAGGCTTTGAAAAAAAGAAGATAAATTTGATGAGAAACCAATTTCTCGCTCGGTAACCTAGAAAAATTGTATGAAACGCCGGGAAGCTGGTAGACGAAGAGTGAACCGTCTACTTTTGCCGTTTTTCTTTGTCACTGTGAAGAAAGAAATTTCAAAAAGTAATGAATTTTTTTCATGCTTTATTCTAATTAGAAAAATTTTTTAATTAATTTTAATAAAATTTTTTATCTGAAAAACTTCTGCGAAATATTGTAGATTGTTTATCACTTCCGTAATTATTGATTGAAAGTATATTTTAACAACTGTTAAACTCAACCTGGAAGGGATATACTTCCGGTACACTCGTAAGTTCCACAATTCGTGGTTAAATACAGACGAAGTCAACGTCACGTTTCCAAAGGGAAGTGAAGTCGTTCTCGTCGACTAAAATATGCAAAGTTTCCCTTTGAATTTCATTTATAATGGCAGGGTCTTTATGTCCTTCAAGTTATTACCCGTCGCAGCCGTCGCGCCCACTTTTGTCTTCTACGTGAGGGGGCCATTGTCGTTGGCGCGCCTTGTGTACTCGCCACGATGGGAATTACTTTTCTTCGACCGAAAAGTTCCGGCTGCGGATAAAGTTTACGGGAAGAAACTAACGGCACAAATCGTTCCTCGCGCGCAATTCTGCCCTCTAGACTTTTCGACCGGTACTACGATACGGCCATACTGACGTGAAAGAAAAGCGCGTGGCCAACGGATTCCCCCGTAAGAAAAGCAAGCTACATTCCCTCTTTATTATTATTTCCACGCGTATACACGCCGTTTAACAAAAGCTACGTCTTTTTTTCCAGACTATATATTGACGACGGAATATTATTCATCGCTATAATGATCCATTTGGCTTACGCTTTACATTGGCTTGACGTAAATGGGATAATAACTGAATAATCGTTTACAAAGTTGAAAAATGATGGAAGAAAGGATGCAAAAAATAAAGCAAAATTCAAGTGCCTAAGGAGGGCTAGTGTAAGTACCATCAAAGGTAAAAGAGGTTGAAATTTAGAAAGTTAGGCAATACGCAAACGCCTCAAAGTAATGGCATAGTGATTGCGGTAGCTTCAAGGGGATCGAAAGGTGCTGGCTAATGGGATCCAAATTGTGGTTAGAAACGTGGTTACAAGGGCGGTCATGTTCCTGGAGTGTACTACTTAGAGCGAAGAAACCTTTCTATCCCAGAGAACTGTAAGGTCGCAAGTGCTCACCCTCGTTAACCTTTACACAAGTGAAAGATGAACGTAAGGGTTAAATTAAATCTTTATGTGAATGTACTGGAGGGTATATATGTCATTAGTTAACCTGTTACCAAATGATTTGTCTTACGTAAATCATTGTTACATTTGACTACGTCCTTCTGAAAAATTATATAAATCTAACCATTAACCCTTTGCGGACGGAGCTGTCTGTAGAGCGAGCGTCGCTCTACTTATGTTAGCTATTGAGAAGGCCTGAGACTCTTTCTACAGGCTGCATTTTGACTCTAAGTGTTTATTATACTATGGCCCTAGGTGCCTTCTCGCTCAAAACGATAGATACGCACAGGCGGCTATACTATGTCGACACGCGTCCGCAACGGTAGAAAGGCGTCGGCGGCTATTTGCCGACACGCGTCCGCAAAGGGTTAAATGTCACGGCCAACTTATTCCTCTTTATACGGGTCACAAATGTCGCCAATTGGCAACTTGCCTTGCGACTGATAAAAGTCAAGGTCTTCTATACAAAAAGTATAATAAAGTCATAAAATCTCTTTGAGTCATTGTGGGCGGTGAAGAAAGAAAAACAATGTTATTTCTGATAACTCAAATTAACGTATGCTGTGGAAATATTATATTTAGGGGTGAGTCACGGACGTAATGAATGGGAAAGTCATGAAAATTGTACCAGATAGCGAACGGTAGGCTGAAAGTCTTGTTAATTGGTCGACTACACCCGAGGTAATTATCGTGTCAAGTGGTCCGTTTGAAGTGTCAATTAGCTACTGTGAATTAAATTGCGCGCCGAAGCTCGCCATATTTATTTTACTTTTGCTGTCCAATAAAAACGTCTATGGGGTACAGACATATTTGTAAATATAAATCGCATTAACACTCTTGTTAGAAAACTGTATTGTTTTCACGAGTCACGTTATCGATTGACTAATGAGTATATTTTATCGTAAAAATGTACCAGGGCATAATTTTGAATTTCTTTCGTTACACGATACTTCCGGAATATTCTGACATCCGTAATGCCATCATTTACTTGCCTCAATCATATATGTATAGAGGCATCTTAGAATATTAAGTAGATGACGATGTTTAATGTTTCAGGGATGCATCACATAGATGAACTTCCAATATGGCGGCACAGAATACTCAAGTCAAATCACAGAGGATTCCTTGCGGTCTAGCTTTTCCGGAAGCGAGAATACCTACAGCCTTGCAAAACTCCCCTAACCATCGTCATAGTTGGCATAGTTCCTTCCGAACTAAAACCACCCCTTCGATAATATCTCTCTTGGAGGAGGTATAAGTATGTTTCTCGACATTAGTATAACCTGGCACGATAGTTTACCACTAACCGCCATCATGACACTGTCTGTAAGAAAGTACAAAACATCAAGGCAGCATATGTATATATATAGGCACACTTTCGTAAACGTACTATGTCATTTTCGACCGTAAAACAACCCCTAATGTTCAAGAATTTTTTTTAAAAGGATGTTCGATCTCTTTGTTGTGGGATTAAGGGAAGATCTAAAGCTGATTGTGAGATGGGTTTCACACCCACGCAGGTGTCTCTCGCAGGTGACGGAGGCAGATTCACCTGCCACTTTCAGTAGAATATCCTGAAACGCAGTTTTCCCTAGTGGTTGGGACAAAAAACGAATCGCTTGCGAGCTGAGATAACAGGAAAGTATAGTAAGATGGAAGAAAAATATAAGGCAGATCCTTGGGGTAGAGAAAGAAAGTGTTCAGAGTTAAAATACATTAATTCTTCGAGTTACCGTTGAATGGCCTTTATATACATGTTTGTATACTGTCACTGGATATATATTTATATAATCCATAAATATTATTTTTTCAGACTTCGCAACGATAGTTGCAACTGCAAGAAGCTATAAAAAAAGATAGGTTCACGGGTCAGGCTCGATTTATCGTGCTGTATTCAGGAGGAATTGTCCTGCGAGAAGAAGAGGGATGCTGAATGGAAATGTAAGGACTGTTAAAGAAAAAGCGAGACAGAAGCTATGAGAATGAGAAAAACAAATTAGAATCCGTCCTTGGATCCCCATGAGAGCGGCACAAACTTCCTCGCGTAACTTCTACAGCTAAGGGATGGTACAAGTATCGTCAGGAGAATAGATATATATTGTATTCGTGGAACTGACAGTAATTTAGGGGATGTTGTTACCTCAGGAGAGTAGATTAAAGGGTGGGAAATTTTATTTCGCTTCGTTTACAATATTCTCACAGCCATAGGGCGAATTTTTCATCCTTCTTAGCGTTACACGGTGTTCCTCGGCAATGGTAATATACTTTGGAGTAACACACAGCAGAGAACGGAAAACAAAGAAACCAAAAGAAGAAATGGATTAAAATACACTGTATAGATAGACTCCCTATAGTCTTCCCAACGACCACTCGTTGAATGTTACTTTTACTGTGACACACTGTAACAAATTTTCGGTGTTAAATCGCAAGAGTGTGGACTTTTTGTCAGTATTATCTATTACAATGTCAAATTTAACACTATTTTCAGAGAGAAAATTACACTGGTTAAATTGTTGAATTATCGGTTGGTGAAAAAAGTCAAGGTCAATCCAGAGTATTAAATTGGTATTTGAAAGTGTCAAATTAATGCGCGCTAGTGTAAAAATGCACCGCCCTAGTGTCACTTAGGATGCAGCGCCATTATTGCCGGCCTGGCGTCTCATCGATCGCAATTAACACTCTCGATTTACACTGAAACGAGTGTGGACGTATACACATACCACTTCAGTGTTGATTTTAACACCGTAATTTTTACAGTGCAGGAAGACAGCGACAATCGCCCGGTTACTCTGTTGAAAACTGAAACAGACTCATGAGTAAACAGATCGTTTAGTCAGAGCAGATTAAAAAAATTTTTCACGAAAGTAAACGATGAAGCGAAACGGAAACGAGACTCAAAAGTAAACACTTGTTCCTTTATTCGCGTGGATTTTCCAAAAACGTAAAAAAAAGATTTTTTAATTTTCTTTCTCTCTTAAGGATGTGCACTGCTTTTCCCGAATAAAGCTTTTCGCAAGGTTAAGGGTTATCCCTGGGTCAGTCTAGTGGTCCTTGCCACTTCCTGCAAAAGCCAGGACGCGTGCCCACGATGATTTACGTCCAGGAAACTTGGGTTTATGGGTAAATTTATGGCTATGCGGGGCTTATAAAGTGGGACGTCCATGATCCGAGTTAACGCCGCTGTGATTCTCGCAACGTCATAAAGCGCCGGTTTACGAGTGCGCGACGTACGCCGTCTAAGAAAGCGATTCCGAGACATCGGCAGCAGCAGCAGAATCTATAACTTTTTCAGAGATTCTATCCACATCGTACGACGGGATTCGTAACCCCGTAATTCTATAAAACAAACTGTAGGACGTAAAGTGTCGAAAGTATTCGGCAAATCTTCACGTAAATAAGTATATAGATATAAAAGGATAACCATAGAAAAGAAAGGACCTCTCAAGATAGTTCTAAGGTATATTGCAAATTTCCAATTTCAGGAAGGTACATAGTTGTCGGATATTCACTATGGCCTATGTTGGCTGAGTTTAGGAAAGTCCACAAGATCCAGAAGGATTTTCGTAAGCCGTTGCATGTGGGCGGATTACTATGAAGTTGCATCAACGCTGAAAGCTAATGGTGAATGGAAATTAAAGGTTCCTTAAAATTAACCCTTGCTTTCTACTATTTTCAAACGTTCGCCGGTTCCCTCAGACTCAACAGTAGGAAGCAAGGGTTAATATTGAATAGTACTGCATTGATATTATTGACGTAGCAATGTCAATATGAATTAAGCTATATGCGACTGTCGCTTGAATACATATAATGTACCAATAAAAAAGGATGGTGACAAGAACCAGCTCATAAACGTGGATCGAACGGCAGGATTAAGTCCAAAGAATTCCTGGCACCCGGCGAAGTCTAATACAGGTCACATTTCGATTCATGAAAAGGCGTTTCACATAGAACGTCAGGATCCATAGAAATGAAGGGTTCTCAATGAAAACTACCCATCTCGTATGTGCGCCAAAGCTCTCATGGGACTTCACCGCGAAAGACCTACGTTTTCATGGAGGGTGAAAAGTGTGAAACTTATTGGAAAAGAGTAGCTCGATAAATGCGACGATATTCGGTGTGGACTATAATTTTCGGTATTTATTACATTATACTATGCATATCCTAAAATAGTCATAACAGTCGAGCACACTTATGAATTATTCGTGTAGTTTACATAATGCAACTTCATAAATAGGATCCATTACTTTTGCACGGTTCACTAAAGTTTTTATGATAACCGTTAATTAGTTAATTATGCACTGTTGATATTCATATATAATTATACACGATTGTGTCATCGGATATACATCAAAGGACTGCTTTAGAAAAAACTAATGAGAATATTAAATTATTGCAGGTTGCGCGACAATATAGCTACTGAGCAACGGCGCAACGTCCATCACGGTTGCTCCAAAGGGAGCGTAACAATAGCCTTTGCAACGACTCTTTTCGTGTTAGCACAGTGTAATTAGAGAATCGTAAAGCGAGATTTCTGTCGGAGGATGTGTGAGAGTGAATGCTTGAAAAATCAGAAACACCCACAGTGGCATCATTGAAAGACAATAAACCCTCGTATGAGCATAGGCAGTTTAAATACCATATGGGAGTAAGTATATTTGACTCCTTGCTATTGTTACAGTAGATATCATTAGACAAGCTTAAACTGGGGTTAACAATGACCTGACAAGGCGTAGTGTTACTATCAGAACATCATAGAAAAGTTGAATAAACAATGCAGAAATTACGTCTTGTAAAAATCAGTATATTGTAAATTATAGAATGTTATCGCAAGCTCAATCAATTTGTACAAGCTGTGAAAAATAATGGAATCTAAAACTTGTATTTAGTGAACATTCTGAATGAATGATATTCACGGACTTTCGTAAACACTGAAAACTTAAATTTCTATGTCTGATTAGATAGAAACCGTATTCACTAACCATACAAAGTAGATACAGGACTTTTAGATACAGTTTGTACCCCTGTAAGAATGAGTAGCTTAAGTATTATAAGGTAATACCATCGGAAGTGGTCCAACAAGATAATCATAAATACGTCTTTCAGGTTTTGATAAAGCATTTATTATCGACCCGGTTCCATCTCTCTAGGAGGTCTTACATACCTGACACTCCTAGGTGAATTATGTATTCTAGCCGAAGACACATGTGCACATGTATATCCAGGAATTTAGCCATAAACACAGTCTGCCATATACAACCACTTGACTCAAAGACCGACTAAACCATATATTCCATGAAATGGTTATCTATCTGAATGCATAAACTAAATACAACCGAACCTCAAAGTTCATATATTTAATCCACATTAAATATGTAGGTTAACAAAAAATCCAACTGGAATAACGTGACATTTCAAGTGCCTCATGACATTTTCTTTACTTATGTTAGTCTTTTACCCCTTATTACCCTCTCCAACCCTCTATCAACAACCCTATGACATTTCTACACCCTCGGCTGACTTTCGCCTGGCGCCAAATTAGGGACGAATGCCTATAAGTAAATACGAGAAACCAGGACAGTGGTATCGCTAGGTTAACCTATATGTGAAAATAACCGGGCTGCGTTTCGGTTAGCGGTATAAGGTTGCTATTTACAACGCGACACGTATCGATCCAGCGACCTGCTCGGCCAAGTGCTCACCACGTCTCCAAGCCTCGTACACATATAATACCATGATCATTCTCTTCATCCAGAGTCCTTGGACACTTTTTGAATTGGGAGAAAATTCACGGTATTCTCTTCGTCCGTGGAATTTAGACGTGCGCACTCTGGAACTTTAGCCGCCTTTACGACGACTGGTTTCACGTTAACGAGCGCCAAGATAGTCCTGTGGAAGGGTGTGTAAAGTTGGATGAACCACAAGTACGTTACGTTTCCTGTATATACGAGCACCTGGTATAACTAAGGTGAGTACGTATGTACCAGTAGGCAACGAAGCATCTCCGAGCGAAATGGTACCTCTAATATGGCGCTCAGAGATGTATTATACATCGAAGTGGGTATCTCACGTGAAACCGACCGTATATCAGAAGTCTCGAGTATGCAACGATGCAAACGAGCTATGTCAGATAGTCGTACAGCGGTCCTAAAGGATTTTGAACTCACGAGAGATAAATGAGGCGAACGTTCAATGTGAACGAGTTTAGAACAGTATGGGGAAAAGTGCTTGTGTCTCAAGAATCCAATAGCGAACAACCTCGAAGAAACTTTTTTTTTGTATATTGGACATTTATCTCGAAAATACTAGAAATTTAAATATGAAAGTAGATCAAGATCAAATTATTAGATATCATTTTTAATTAGTTTTTAAGCACGTTCACGTGAAATATGTAGGAGTCCCTTACTAGATCTGCTATACAACGAAAAAAGGTTATTCGTATGTGCGTATGCTTTCAATAAAATTTTTAAGTGTATCGTTCGATTGATTGGGGTTATGTACAGGTGATTAACGCGTGAGGCGTAAAAGCATGAATTAAACGGTTGTGCCGTAAGGTAAAACTTGCTAGTACATTACTTTTTAAAGAATACTTCACGATTTCAAAATATAGTGAAAATTATGACTTCATATTATTCTCATTCATGGACAAAAAAGAATGACGCATGTTACGTCGAGACTGAAACTTTCATTTAGCCAGGCATTCGTTGCAAAACCTAATACGCAACAAGGTGAGGTTTATATATGTTTTAAAAATATGCCTTATTCTCATGCAGTGATAGGCATATCGGTTTCACTCACAAATATATTTTTTTGTTCTTTCGCATAAAGGATCGATGTGGATCCTAACAGCTGTTTTTTAATCGCAATCCCGTATGCTGCGTGGGACGGTTTTGAAGTTTGCCCCTTCGTAAATATTTGTAGAAAGAGTCGAGCGGCTCCCGCGGGATTACCCAGGCTCCTGCGGACAATCCCGCTTCAAAGCCAGTACGATAGCTCCGCTCAAACTTTTCGATTGGTGTATTTTCAAAGAACTCTCCTGGATACTGGGAGCCGTTCTATATCATTCGCTAAAAATTCACCTATGTACATACATATATGTTGCACGTATGTACCATGTATTATATTGATATGCATACACATATAGGTAGGATATACGAGTAATTGGGAGACCAAATTTTTATTCGGAAAAAATTTGTAACAAAATTACGTAATGTCCACCGCACTAATCTATGGAAAAATACGAGAAATACAGTTCATTATTAAATTACGCGCAACCGTCCAATCAAATTGATATTAAAGATTCATCTTTCGATTACCCCTATTAAACATACCCCAGCTATTAGGTATGATTACGTTATTTTATTCTTTTCCTATTTGCTTTCTGTTATCACTGTAAAAGAATTATAGCGGAACGTTATCATTGAATAAAGGCCAAAACCCAGGTGCATTTTCAATAAATTTTACTGATGTCGAATCGATTTCTTGAAAACCCGTATAAAGGTGCATCCATACGTTTCGCGGCTACTGGAAAGTTTTCCTGGCAAAGTTTTTCTCTGTCTAGATATTTTACTATTTTCTTGAATGTCAGGAGAAAAACGTAGTTGAGATCCTTCTTCTTTCTTGGAAATCCTATACAACAGAGGTACCTTTCTCTTGGAATATTATACCCATCTGACTTTCGTAACGTAGTGCAACCTGCTGTTACAGTTCCAAAAGGACCTCACACTGCTGACTGTTCAACGCTGAGCAAATTACGTAGTCTTTGCATAAGTAGTAAACGTGCAGGATGCTGCGTCCAGAACCTGGAAGAAGCGCCAGAGCGCTACCAAAAGGAATGGCTAAAAATTTCCTAGCCTTTTGCCAAGAAGTCTTTCCTCTCATCGTTCACGTGACTTACGTTGTTTGGAATTTGTTTGATCTTGTCCTTATTTCATTATTCACGCAAGTCGATTCAGTCTCGGCGGTATTCGTGTCAGTGCTTGACCTACTGCTTTAAAAACATTATAAAGTTGCGCTGCAAGGATATGTCCTAAGGATACATGATACCTTGTACAATAAAAATGAAAAAAAATTTAACAGGCTTCAATAATTAAGCATAAACAATGTTCAGATGTTAAAAAATTACAAATCTCGATTATGATTTGTTATTAAAGTATATAATGCTTGCTGTGACGTTAAAATTATAACCTGTTTGTTCGGAGACAAGATTTAGGTATTTACGATAAAAATCTAAAGTAGGTAAACTCACCGGCTGCAAAAGCGACAGTCGTAAGCAGCAACAGGGCCAGAAAGGAAGCGTCAAGTTTTCGTGCCATTCTTTTGTCCCGCCTTTTTGATCTTCACTCAATCCCACGATGATCACTTCATCCCGACCAAGGCTTCGATTCACCCCAAGTAAAGAAATAAGGGAAAACCAAATAGGGACCAGAGCAACGATTTTTAAGACGAGAAAAACTGCAAAAGCACGACGCAATTACGCAATGGCGAAAGACGTCCGGTTTCGCAGGGTAGCGAACGTGAACTAACAAGTCACCGCGTTTACGCGACCAGCCGCGCAGGGCTACTTCGCGTTTCCACCCCTCGGATCTGCTTCAACCCTCCAGCAGGAATACGAGAATGAACCACCGGGAGCGCCAGGGATTACGGAAGAAGCGTAAAGAAAGGAATCTTTTGCCTCCAAATTCATTTAAAGCCGGAGACTTATTTTATGTACACGATTTCTTTAATTGGCCACTGCAATATTTTACAATTATTTTAACGGACTCTCTTATATAAAAATAAGACGCACACTGCGTTGAATTATAGCTAAAAAAGTCTGTTAACATTCCTACTTGCTATATGACTTTACCTATCCTGATTACTTATATCTTTAGATACCGGTACGCATCGTCATTATAACAACGTAACATAAGTTATACAATGGGCGAGAAAGTTTCCTTATAAATTATTGGAGGTGTTATAGATACCCGCAAGAAAAATCTGAACTAATATTAAAGTAAAGAAAGAGTTTGCAAATATGGTACATCGAGAGATCTGTATGTATAGTATGCAAATCAATCGGGGTAATCTAAAGTAGTGATAAACGGAAACATTTTCACACGGCAGAGTGAGCACCAATCGAGCAGACGTTCGTCTTACACGTATCTTTTCTGTTTGATCAGAGTTTCCCATTGGGATGATGATAAAGGGGTAGTAGGAAGGGGTTATAAGAAGGGAATTCGCCAGAGAAAGGGAATCATTTCTCAGGACGTTGGAATAGGGCTGATATTAGAGTTTGTTACTAGCGATAAGCGGGCACCCTATCCACCCTCAGCAAAATCTGACCTTATTTTTATGTCGCTTTTATACCACCCTCTTTATGCCTCCACGTACCAATAGGATACAGTTCTTAACGTTATATAAACGGTGAAATAACCGAACACCAGCGTTGGCAACCTCGACAAATAAAAGATTAAGAGTGAATAGAGAATATCGATATCAACCCTTATCATTTTACCGTTACAATAGACATTCAATAATATCACATATTGCCTAAATTACAGAGTACATAAACGTCAACGTTAATTGTAGAACTTTGTGTCTGATCATTAACGCCAGGGACCCTGTCAGCATTGTTTCTATTATCGCAACTATTATTACTTCCCTGTACCGTACCGAAGTAATGTGTGGCTACATGAATATATCCACGTGCATATATTATAATGTATGTACATACGTGTACATAGTGCCATGTCTCCTGATAGCCTCTCACACGTAAGCGACGCTTAACGGGTCGAAACCGCATGGGACGAGCCTAATTATGCCGTGAGGGTGTTAAGCGTGGTAAAGGAGACCTGGACCAAGTTCAGACAGCTTCACCAGGAAAGTTACCCAGCTTCTCATTCCATAACCTAGCCTTTCATTCACCCTTTCCATCCAATGATGCATCCAACTTAGTCATGCTCAAAGCTTGGTGATCTCCATCCTTTCCTGGCTTAGTACAGGTAAAATGCAAGTTGGTGACATGTAATTATTGCAGGACTCGTCTACGTAAAGTACAGTACGGTACACCTATGATGGTAAGGTTCCAACAGTGTGAGATGCATACGATTATATGTAAAATTGTACTATCGTATATGCATCACATTGTACAGAGTCGTTTCCAAACTAATGGACTACATTAGCGTGAGATCAATTCTCTTGTCGCGTATTTGGTATCTCATAGTTTCGTACAGAGAGATAAGAGCAAATAAGAATTACGTGGAATGAGTGTAAACGGATTTCATTTTTAAGAATATACGCATAGTTTAAATAAATGAGCAATGTAACTTACGTAGCCACTTGCTGGGTGGATCAGGATACTGAGCAAGCTACTCTGAATTTCCTAAGCCGAGTATGGTACGCCCTCTCCTGGGAGAAATACGAGATCCAAGAGTGTTAGGAACGGTCAGAGCTATTAGTGAAACCTGACAATTAAGCCCTTTGCCTATTAACGTCCTTGAGACTGTAACTACCTCATTGTTAATGGTCGGCGATCTTTTCATAGTGCGAATGTGAGCTGGGTAGGTATGGTACTAAATATTACGATCCTAGGAGATATAGGGGAAGATTAATGTCATGTAATTCTAATTGCTATAATAGAGGATTATGGAGACTGAACGTTCCTTAGAGAATATCATAACCTAGAACATCTGTCGCACCTTAAGAGATAGGAGATATATATCCTACGATTTTTGTTCTTCTTCCCCCCCAGTGTCGAACTTTTCGGGCTCAACAAGAAGAACTTGGAAGCGTGGAAGATGAGCAATAAGGCCATTCTGCTACGGGTATAGGGAGGTGATTGCAAAAAGTTCGGAAGAGACATGGCGGCCACTAGAAGAACCAGCTGCTGGTGGCTAGAAAATGAAAATGAAGAAGTGAGAGTCAGCAAGGTAAAGGACAGTTGAGGCGCCCTTTTCTACTTTTCTCATCCACAACCCTTGACCTTTAATACTACTCATTCACCACCCCTGTATGTAGTTCAACTAAGTAGTTACCAGTCACAGCTATTTTTATTCCATGTGTCATAGAGTCAAAGCATATTTTTCCTAATCACTGATATATGCGTTCCACACTTAAAGGTAATAATGCACATAAAAAATGGGACTATTAAACTGTACAGTACTTGCTTTGAAAAAATTTCCGTATATCGTCCATTGTTCTAGTTATACTGGGTTATTTAGAACAATCGTGCCAACTGAAGTTGGGTTTGCGGTATACAATACACGGATGAGCTAAATTCAATTGATGTAATAGACCTGAATAACTCTATGTGTATATAGAAAAAGCATAGAACGTATATTTCCTGATAACGAATATTAAACAATTGTTTTACCCCTTAATTAAATGACGCTGATTTAGTCGAAAGGTTTATACAAATAAAAATTCATAGGAAATCATTCAAAAAATTGAATTAAATGACTAAATCGGTTCTGACAGCCACATGGCTCAATCGTACTCCCTTGAATGGAGGTAGTCACCGTCAAAGCATCTACAAATATGACAAAAGATTTCTCACGTACATGCTCTACCCTTCTTTATCACGTCTTTGACTCCAATATCTTTCTTTCTCCCTCTCTCTTTTCCTTGTTATTTCTTGTTTTTTATTCCTGCAAACCTCAAAACACGATTCAGTGATCGTGTCCTTTGTTCCGTAACGTTGTACCGCCACCGCATACGTACCAGTAGCTTTGTTTGTGAGTTTTGGCTGTTGACGTTGGGACGACGTACCAGGTCATGAATACTCTACAACATGCAAACAGCACTTGGCAAAGTGACTAGAGTTTATAAATTGATTGGGCCATTCCTATTGAGATTTCCTCAACGTCATCGGTGCGTTTTCATGACAATCAAACGAGCTACTCTGTTATTCCAATGAGTGGGAAACGTCGATCCGATAACGGACTGAATTATCCGAACCTGACACGTTATCCGACCGCGTTTATACACATACAAATATAGTGGACGTTCAAGGGACACGATAGACCAGACAGGATGAGGAAATGTCGCGTGACAACCAGCACTCCCGGGAACAATGTTTTACCATATGCTTACATAAGGCAATAATCATTTGCTAAAGTGTCCGTCGAGCATATTCGCACTTGCTTATTGCAAAAACAATAGATCAGTATTGTTGTCAACTATCAGAATAAAATGAACGGTCATTGATTTAAAAACAGTAATTACAATCAACTGAGCATGGATAGTCTAGCTGAAAAAGCATTTAAGATATTTGTCTGAATATTTCTATTATACAAGTATAAAGAAAACAATGGCAAAAGTAATTGAAATATGTAAATGTAAAATCGAGATTATCTCGAAGCTTGTAAATTTATGCATTAAAGTAGTTAAGGGAATACATCGTTATTGATTATAAGTATAGGTATATAGCATACATAGGTATAGCAGACAATTTACATAAGATTTCGAAATCCCGATAACAATATTGCAAATTTAAGCAAGGATCCTTCCTGAATTTCATTTAGACCATAATTATGTATAGCGAATATCCGATCCTGTAGTCAGACTAGGGGTCAGACCTGGAAACTTCATGGGGCTAATTCAGGGCCGCACATAATGTGATGGACTTAAAGTGGCAAAGCCTGAGGGCTTCCGACAAGAGGTTCAAAATGAAAATCGTGCCAAAATGTAATATCGGCTATCGAATTACGAACATCGACGGTCCTTTGGCTGTGCACTTTTAGCAGCGAAGGAGACGCGGCTGTTGCTAATGGGAGTGAGTCGATCGATATGCGAGACCTGGAATGCTTTTTCTTCCTCTTAGTATTCTCGTAGGAACGCCAAGAAAAGCCTAGGAAAATTCGTCCTTTCTCTGTATGGTATAGGTATATTTTAGGAAGTGTATGGATATATGGACTACCCCATTAAACTGGCTCATTGAGTACAATAATACAGACCCCATAGTGAGTTTCATCTTTAACGTTATCACAAGGAACCCAGGAAGAGAAAATCCTAAGTTATAAAGGAATAACCACCAAAAGGAAGGACCATCATCTATTGCCACCAATGACTACGGCCCTGGGTATCGCGTCAAAGGGATAATCCTACCTACCCCTATTGCACCAGCTGTGGTGACATTTGCATGGAGGCAAGCTACCCTGCTTCCAACTAAGCTGATCCGAATTGATTTTCAAATTAACACGATCGACGTCTCCCCACCCGCAATTTAAGATCATTGCCGTATTCAGGACTTAATGGACTATTAAAGAAGTTACCCTTACTTTCAAAGAGTAGCAAATATTATTATATGTATAGCCGCCTCGTTTTTAGCCAATTCTTATGCCAAGATGGTTTTTGCAGCTGAACATGATAGTTGAGAGAAATACAGATAACCAGGATCTCTGTTAAATACGCTATAATTCAATTAATTACAACTGCTATCCGACGAGCTAGTTTTCCACTATCCAGTTTCGACGAATTGCACTGGGAAACGAATAGAACATTCGGTTCGTTACTTCCAGGTTCGAATTCAACGAAATTCGAGTGTCCCTTGCGTTATATAGTGCAACCCTGTTTCCCTCTATCGACGCAACCTATTCGCACTGGCACTTGACCATCAGGGGTACTTCGATCGTTCGAACACGCTTTCTGTGAATACCCTCGTGCATACTATCTACATATAATAATAATGATACGAAGGATTGATCCGATACGGCTGGCATTGCTCATGTCACTGGTGATAGTAGTTCCAGGAACTATGACGATCGTATGCTGATGTGGACCTGGCCTCGCATATGCTCATACATAAATATATGTGTGTATTAAGTAAACGCGAGGACATTTTTAATTAGAAGCTCGCCCTTTGTCCCCGCTATCCATTACTAACGAAACTCATTTTACCTGAGGTTCATTATGCACGTACGTGGTACAGCATATAATGTTGAGCTTTAATTAAAAAATTTGGAAAAGTAAAAAAAATGTAGTCAGATGATGAGAATATAAGAATCCTTATACATGAATTTGTGGAATTACGCGTCCATGGAAATTTTGCTCAATTTTAATTTCAATTATTAAGAATAGACTGTATTAGTAGTATTTAATGATCTTGTTGGCAAATGTAGTAGTTTTATTTAATCATCGAATTCTTGGTTACTCTTTCTTATACTTTTTAATTCTTAAAATTCTGTACTCTCGTGTAGAATGAAATGTACGGTTATCGATCATTTGAGAGATAGAGTTTCCTTACACTTTAATCCATATAACAGGGACGCGCATTTGAGTGGGTTGTGGATTCGTTAAATTACCTTTTTAATTTTCCCGTCCGCGCTCGTTCGCGGCAAATTGCCGTCCGCTACCGTAAGCCGCGTGAATTCCACAAGAGTAAAACTACCCGGGTTTTACCATCACCCTTACCATCTTCTATATACATCATCCTCCTCTCACGGTCGATTTCTTTTGATCTTCCAGAAAAATTCTCGGATAATCTTCCAGATAAGCCGACGACTCCTAGTACTCATTGGTAATAATTTTTTCACGTAACTATATAGATATATTCAAAACAATATTTTTTAAACCTAAAATTCAGGTCAAACACCATTCCGTTCCTTTAGAACATTTCGAGTCACTAATTCCAAGCTAATCAGATCGAAACCAGATATAAACACAATGATCAAGCAAACCAGCACTGACCTACGTAACAAGAAACACGTTTATACCTATATCAGGGAATCTACGATAAATTCGTAATCCCGATTATTAGCGGTGACGCATTCTAATCGTACACCTATTACGTGTACATTGCACCAATATGCACCTCTATACAATGCTATATGCATGCCCCAATTATATACTACTATGCGCACTCATACGTACAGAAATTTCCGGTGTAAAATCTGTTCCATTGCATCACGTGAGCGTTTCAAAAGTCCTGGAAAGCAGAAAGGGTACTATTAGGAAGCATTAGGGAAGCTTTTTTCAAACAGCTTGGAACGCTCGAAAGCACAGGTCAATTACCAGATAGCAGAGATTTCACAAAGAGTCCTCCTCTGGCAATCATCGAATTTCCCGGTAGACATTGGACCACGTTCCGATATGTTTCCCTTCAATTTCTCTAATTCGCAAAGGTCCAGTTCCCCAACATTGCTCGAGAATGTTCGTACATGCCAATAATATGTCAGCGACAGAACAGTAGACTGATAGAGGGTCGTTTTACTGGTCAAATCTCGCTTTATACGTGTTTCATAGACGGTGCATCCCAATACGTATGGGATGATGATAGCAAGGATGATCATCCTGATGAAGATCATTGACCTTCTTTTGGATAATATGTTCGCCTGAAATTGTTTAGTCATTAATAAAAAAAATAGTTTTGACAGTGACACAGGCACTCCATTGTTTAAATAAAATTAAAGATTATGTTATGTAATAATGTCTTACATTTGTTTAAATCAATAAGATTCGTGCATTTACTTCCTTTTCTAACTTTCTGCTTAAGAGTACAACTATTCTGGCATAATAATGGTTTAAAAATTTCATGCTCACTACTCGAATGGAACAATGGATATTGAAATTGCATGCTGAAATTCAACGATGGAATATGCAAACGGGACAGAGTGCGTATTGACTGCACGAATAAAATGTGATATAAAGTTATAATTGTAAGTTAATTAGCTGGACAGTTGTCGAACGATAAAGTAGTAGATTATTCAATACACTCTAATTCTTTGGCGGAGTATCTACTCTATTTTTAATAAATTTAGAGACACTACGTGAATATGGCGAGAAATAAATTATATATTGCATTACGTTATAAAATATATCAGTGAATAATATAATGGTGGTTATTTTTCACACGATCTTGTCAGTACAGAAGTATCATTTTAGAGATCAGTTGGAGATGTTTGTTGGATATCTTTTATTTTTGACTCGAGATTCCGCCGAGTCTCTTGAACTCTTCTTGCTCTTCTTTTAGAGGCAGGGAGAGGGATAGAATCGTTCATTTTTTTAACTATATTTTTACCGTGCTTTACTGCTTGCTACGCACGCGTAAATGAAAGTTACAGAAATATGTGTTATATTCGGAACATTGTAATCGTATAATACACGTCTCTTTTTTCCTGCTGTTTTTGGATAATAATTCCATGTCTGTCAATTTGATACTTTAGCAGGGCATTTTCTGACGGTACTTTTTGAAAGTAGGTGAATCGAGCCGAAACGTCCATTACGATAGCAACTGTATTCATATATGTTATACATTCGAGGACACAGGCAAAGAGGAAAGAAAAATATCATACATTTCAAGCAATTGGAGGCTATAAAAGTAAACGAGATATTCTTTCACTTCCATATAAAACTATCGTATACAGGTATTAACGGATAATCTGATGGGAATGCTCGCGCGATTTTATTTTCCATTTAAAAAGCATTAAGTTGACCAACAACGTCACCCCGTTCGAACGATGTCAGGACAAATATTATCAACTAAAACAATTTTTTAAATGATAGATTTTCAATACAATAGATTCCAGTTAATGGGGCCATTGGTTAATCGGGCAACCGTTTATTTAGGACAATTCTTGAAGAACGAAATGCCTCCAGTGAATGGACACCCGTGTGAAAATCACTATATATAGATATAATTTACATGAACGCCTCCATTCACTGGTGGAGTCACACTATGTTGTTTTCCATAAATGTCTTACTAATATAATAAATAAAAAAATATCGTTATTTAAAATTAACTAAAAATGATATTTTGTATCTTTGAAAATAAAGTCGAACAGAACAGCCCATTGTTCAAATTTGAACAGAATATGGCGCTTGTAAGTTTCAAAACGTATAATTCACGATTTCATTTTTTAAGGATCCAATTACGTGTTACCTGGAATATGATTTGGAATACTATCCGTAGCATGTCAGATTAATTTAATTTGGATTATTCTTAGCATCGTGGGTTTATATTTTTCAAGAAAAACATAATCATAAGCTTCGAAACACTTGCGCTATAAGTGGCGCAAAGCGGCACTAATAACTCTGTCGTCACAATGGCGCTTCATTATTACTTTCATTGTTATAAAAATAGGAAAAGTGAATAGTTATCAAGTAATAGCGAATTACAGCAAAAAAGAGGTAATTGCAAGGTTTGACTGACAACTGCTTAGTTAGTTTTCACGTTATTTCACCAGAACGGAATACATAATTGACCTCAAGATATAACGTACCGACCTTTGTTTCCACCGTCATTTTACTTCCTCTTGCCAGGCTTACCAATTCCTTATGTTGCGAAGAAACATTTTGCACTCGAAGCATAAGATGTCTCTAGTGTAATATTCTAAAGCGAGCCATTCGCGCGCGGAATACCGGAAAAACAGTAGTTTAATGGTTGAATTTCTTACGAACACGTGTCGGTAGGATTGAATCTTAAGACGGGGATTTAATTTGTTTTAATTAATACGCGGTATTGTTCTTCGATTCGTGCTGGAAACGATCGTAAAGATGCCGCGTGTACTTAAAGATTCAGATGACGATACGGAAACGAAGATCGGTTTGTATTATTTCTCTTTTTATTTGTTGCATGCGCAGGACGAACTTCGCTGAATGCTTTGTAACGGTCGTGAACGTCTTGGAAGACACTCAATATTGAGCGATATTCAGGCATTGTCTCGCAGCTTTAGTATATTTCATATGTATATTAGTAACGCTGGTGGCTATTAAAATCCACATTATTCGGTATTCATTGTTTCTTGAAAAATGCCATGCATGTAGCCGGCTGTTCATTATGAATGTGTAATTCTTTTGTTTTTCTCTGTTTAGGTCGCAGAACTCGAGGAATCGCAGCTTCCTCGGTCACGAGCTCTCCTCTAAGACGTAGCAGCAGAATTCGACGTCCTGTCCATCAGGATGGATCATCTCCAGAGTCATTAACTGAAGCTAACATAGGTCCAAGCACAAGACGTCGTATAGGCACAATGGAATCTGGAGCAGGTGAACAATCCAAAACATTACGACCCACGAAAAACTCTATCTCGTCTGATGTCAGTGAGATATCAGATTTGCAGTCTAATGCTGATACACCTCAAAAACGTTTAACAAGGAAGAGCTTCATGGCACAACTTTCAGATACTCCAGAATCTACAGCTCGTGCTAGGTAAGCAATTGCTGATAATTTATTTTGGTCCTGCTAGATACTGGTTTTGTATACTCTTATTGTTTCTGTTCACAGACGTTCTTCAAGAGCTGGTTCGGAATCTAAGTCTACACCACCAATTGTAAGAGCTCGTAGGACTAGAGCCAACTCTGTGGAATCTGAACCTGCTATTGATACATTATTGAAAAAAGGATCAGATTCTCAGGCCACAACAGTACCAACCAATACCAAAACACGCAGACGAGCATCTGTATTGCCATCAGAACCTGTTTTAGCAGAAGAAGCTGAAGAAGTTAAAAGTGCCATACCTGAGGTTTCAGATTCTGTAACGTCAGAAAATGATGGTGTGTGAATTCGATTGCACTGCAATGATTTAAAGCAAAGAATTATTTAATATTTATATTTTTGTTTACAATAGAATCCCATAACTTATCATCATCCTCGATCAAGAAAGCATCCAAAACCATGTCAGCTGATACTAGCTTGGAAGTAGTGGACGAAGAAATGCGTGTTGAAAAATTACCTGGTAAGTTGCACAGAACAGAAACGAAATAAATTCTAAATTTGATCCTGTTTTTTTATGTCTTATCGGTTATGAATAAATATTTCCTTAACCCTTAAAAAAATTGCAAACGGCTTTCCTATGGGTTGCTGTTCATTTATATATTTACTTCAATTTACTGCAGCCAAGGATTCAGTCTTGGACTCTTCTGAAAAATCTCTTTCACAAAGAGATGAAGTATCTACAAGTGATGTCTGGGCAGCAGACACAAAGTCGACAACACTGAAGAAATCAGAACATTCCATTTCCATCGAGAACGTTGTAGTAATACAAACAACTGTAACGGAAACTTTAGTGAACAACAAAAGTATATCTGCGACTCCACCAAAACGCCATTCCCTGACACTAAAAGAAACTTCCAAGGAGTTGGGGCTTAAGATCGAAAGCTTACTTAATAAATCTACTGAAAAACAAGAAACGAGTCCTGGCAATAAGGAGAATGAAAAAGGAAACATTGTTACTGACACGAAGTCTGAACGAAATTTAGAGACTGTAATAACCAACGTTGTATCGACTGGTAAAAAATCATTGGGATCACTCCTGGAAACGCCCTCCAAGGAAAAGCATAATTTGTCTGTGGACGATCGACTTTTGTCTAATATTTCAGAGTTAAAAAACACGCCAGAAGAAACAATTACTGTTCATAAAAGTTTTGACAATTCGGGAGACCTAGATTCCACCAAATCGAAGATTTTAACTCGAAGACATTTCCTGAAGAACAAAGTTACAGAAGAAGAGACTTCAAATTCGAGTTTAAAAAAAATTGAACCTCACGCCGAACCGATGGAAATCGATGAAATTCCCGTGGAAAATCTTAATAAAGCTTCAAACGACAAAGTCACCTTTCAGGGACAAAGAGACATAGTCCTAAAGGAAGCTTTTGTGAAATTAGACAAAATGGAACTCGATAGCGAACGAACAAATGAAAATGATGAAGACCATGACCCTGTGAAATTACAACAAAACTCAAATAAAGAGCCAGAAGCGAAAAAATTGGAAATGGATGCGAATCCAAAGGACGAGTCTGCAACGAGTTCAGAACCATCATCGACAATAGTGAAATCTAATATAGTTTGCCAGCTGCGTGAAAAATTTCTTACCAATCTAGAAAGCAAAACGCCCTCTTCAAGAAGAACAGTTGGTGAGGGTGTGCAAGAACATTCAACAGATTCCCCACGGAAAAGACTTAGTTTAAACATAAGCAATTTAGAAAGTGATTCTCCTACAAACAACAGTGAGTTAACAGTGAATGTTCAGGAAGATGATGTTGACATACCAAAAGATGAGAGTACAGAGAAGGAGAGTTCAACGAAGGATGCTACTGCGGAGTTAAATGAATACGTCACAGATTGCAGTATGTCAGATACAATGTCTATAAGAAATGTTTCTCTTGATCCAAACGAGAAATCGCCGTCGGTTACGGATTCGCCGGCCCGGACGATTGAGTCCTCCAATGGAGATGAGCTTTCATGTACAATTAAAAATACGAAATCTTCAATTGTTCCAGACTTAACCAGTGGACTAACCCAAGGTGAATCTGTCAACGAGGTTGAACCATCCGCAAGCACCACGTCAATTTCGCCAAGTAAAACAACTGAGAAAAGTGGCAAATCGCAATCTGTGACAAGCCTACAAGTCGACAACAAAAAAAGTCAGCGTACTCAAGGTAGGGTGAATGTCGATGACAGTGACTTAGATTCAAATATCGGTGATCTATTCCAAGACATTCCGGCTGATGAATGGGAAAAAGTAAAAAATAAGAAACTCGTAGAATGCGAAAGTAGTTCCATGCATTCTGTATCTACTGAAAGACTCGAGAATGAAAGCGAGGCAGAGTGCGATCTCATCCTGGTAGATCGTGAGGCCTGGCAAGCAGCAGAAGCTGAAAAATCTGTTAGGAAGAATCAGAAATTTGATTATGATTCAGATGATACTATAATTATGAAAACTAGAATGTTAAAACCAGAAGTTAAGAAAGGTGAGAAACAGACACAGCTGGAAGTAGTTACGGAAGAGGCGCTTATGGAAGTGGTTAGTAACGATGATGCCAGTAAGATTACTGACAAACAGTCATCGGGTAAGAAACAATTCAACAAGGAGGGGACGGAAACTTTGAATTCTTCGAAAAGGAAATCGGTAGGTAAAAGGAAGTCATCGACTAATACTGATAATGATGATGTCGATGGCACTGTTGTTAATGATGATACCAATACATTAAATTTGAGTGCACGCAAATCATTAAGCAATAGGAAGTCACTTAATAAAACACCAGATTCTTCGCGCATAGTTAATACGCCGAATAAATCAGGTAAAACAGCGGTTGCGGAAAGTAAAACGATCGCCATTGAGGATGATGATGACTCCGATGATGAGTTGAATATGAATTCATCTCAAGGGAAATCATCCATGATCCGAAAATCCTTTAATAAATCACAGGACAGTTTAAATAGTTCGAAAAAAAGTTTGATCAAGTCAAATAAGTCAATAAACTTAAATGTCTCAGAAAACATTAAAGATAATCCAGAAAATGAGTCGATTGATGTCTCTACCCACAAGTTCTTAAACAGAAAAGCAATAAATAACACTATAGAACTGAATTTCACCAGTTCTAGCGATGACGAGCTATTTGTACTGAAAGATGTTAACGATGATGAATCAAATAAAGCAAATACGTCATATCGTAAATCATTGGGTAACAGAAAGTCCCTAAATATGTCTCAAGAACAAAAATCAACGAGCCGAATTGAGAAACAACAAAACGACGACGAAGAATCCAGAAATAATTTATCGGATGAGAGTTCTGGTGCATCGAAATCCTTAAACAAGTCGCGTGAACGTAAGTCAGGCATTTTAGCTGACGAGAAAGTAGATGAGCAAGAAACTAGCTGTAATTCATCGTGCAACATTAATGTCTCCTCCCGCAAATCTGCTGATTTGAGAAGATCTCTAAATAAGTCTTCTGATGCCAAGTCTTTTGTATCGAGCAAAGATCAAGATCAGGATAACAAAACAGATGACAGTACGCCAGAGAATGTAAATTCATCCTCACGTAAATCTACAGAGACAAGAAAATCTTTGAACAGGTCTCAACAAAATTCGAGTCAGAAACTTACTGCAGAGGAAGCTGTTATCATGATGGATACTGGATCAGATAATGAAGAAGGAAAAGAAGACGAAGAAATGGAACAAAATAGTATGGAGAATTCAACAGCTGAAACTAGGCCTCGCAATTCATCCAAGAATGTATCGGTTGTTAAACAAACAAAATCACTTATTGCATTTAACGAAGAAAAAAGTTCAGATGATGATTTCTCTGCGAAATTCAGTGAAGATGATTCTAACGATAATGTTGATAAAAATAAATCAAAAAATACGTCACTAAAGATGATAAGTGGCAAAATGACCAATTTCAAGAAAAACTATTCCACGCTTGCACATTGTGGTTCTGATCTTGAAAACGGTTCGAGTAGCGATAAATTTGACGGACAAATTCCATCATTTTTGTTTAATGCTAGCACTAGTGATGACGAGGATGACACTGAGGCCAGTATCGATTCCGATTTTGCTCGTGAAATGAATCTTAATGGTGATACTAGTCTAAAATATTCGGACGATGACGTCCCAGCAGATGATTGTAGAGATTCAGAATCAGAATATTCTGATTCTGACGATAATGGTTCGGATCTTGCTGATTTTGTAGTAGGTGACGATGAGATTGTCGAAGATGAAGAGGATATGGAGGGCATGGAAGAGGAGACAGACGATGATTATACAAATGAAGGAAACACATTGGAAGGATCCAATAATGACAAAAAGAAGAAAAAGTATAACAGAATTACGTTACAAGTCGACTCAGAGAATGAAGAGGATAATACAGAACCAGAAGATGATAAAGAAAAGGAAGAAGATTCTGAGGAGCAGGATGAAATGGAGCAGGTCTCAAAATCTTCTTTGTCTGCGGATCAAAATATTTCAAAATCATTGAACAAGAACAAAACTTTAGACGAACCCGAAGAAATCATAGAATCCAAAACTGATTTAGAACAATCAAGGAAGAGTTTAACGAAGAAACAACGAAAATCTCTTTCATCAATTGAATGTAGTACGCCTATATCTACTTCCACTAAAGAGAAGACTAATGAGAAGAGATCTAATCAACTCACCCCGAATGACTCGTCGCTGGAAATTTTTGCTACAGATGTTGGACTTGCTAAGAAAAAATCGCTGAGTGCTCAAACCTTGGCTGATGTCAAAACACCCACGAAAACTGCAAGTAATTCCAAGGAAAAGGAAATGCCGTCATTTAAAACACTAAAGGCCTTGCAGCAAAGTTTGCCTATAGATCCACCAGATATTACGGAAGCGACAAATCTTTCAAGAAAAAAATCGTTGAAAGTAAATACGTTAAATAAATCAATGGCTACTCCAAACAGTGAGACTCCTTTAACGAAGTATTTGAAGAAACAAAAACTGAACGAAAGCTTGCCGTCGGGTGTTGGTGATGAGAAATTAAGAAAATTGAAACGAAAATCAATGATTCAACAAAAAAGAAGCACTGACACCATGGAAGGTAAGATTAGTACCGAGGTGGACAATCAAGAGTCTAACGCAGAAGAAGCTATGGATGAAGCAGAAGATGTATTAGATACTGATCTAGAAAAGCAGAAGGGAAGTCAAGTACGGGAAATGGCGATGGTAGAGAAAGATGGAGAAATCCAGGAGGAAATAGTCACTGAAAAACGAGTTGATAGTAAGAAAAGTAAGGGACGTCTTCGTAAAGAAAAAATGAAATTGGCGAAGGAGTTATCGCGAACGTCGAGCCTCGAGCAAATAGAAACTGAAGAGTCTTCCGAACCAAAGAAGACGTGTAATGAAAAGCAGAACGTTGAAACAGTGAATAGCACAACGAACAAAGATTCACCGAGCACTGAAAGCAGTGAAGTTGTTACAGAAGAGCGTGTTAAGTCGAAGAAGAAGTCAAATAAGAAAAAGCAGAAGAAGTTGGAAATAAACCAAAAAGTTGAAACAGTGATCAGCACAACTAACGAAGATTCACTGAGCACTAAAAGCAGTGAAGATGTTGTAGAAGAGAGTGTTGAGTCGAAGAAGTCAAATAAGAAAAAGCAGAAGAAGTCTGAAATAATCCAGAAAGTTGAACAAGGGAAAAGCCCGTCTAATAAAGCTTCGGAAAATATGGAAACTGGTGAATCCGTTGAAGAAGAGGATGCTGCATCAGTGCAAAAATCCAATAAGAAACAAAAGAAGAACAAGAAAATGAAGAATAAAAACCTCACTGAAGAGATTTCTAGAAACGAAAATGAAGAGCCAAGTGAAGAATCACTTGTACAGAACAAGAAGGATAGAAAGCGAAAATTAAAAGAAGCTACGGAGTCTGCGCAACCGGAAGTAGCAGCAAAGATGAACCTGAAGAAAGACTCGAAGGCAGAGAAAATAGTCGTCGACGAACCCACAACAAAAAAACGAGCCAAGAAACAAACACAGGTCCTAGAACCTCAGGAGATAGAAAATCAGAAAAAAGTTCCAAAAAGCAAATTCCAAAAAACAAATGTCGATACTTCATCCGATGCCAGCGATGCACCAGAAAGCATAGGATTTGAAAAAGCGCGTCATGCAGCAGTATTAGAAATGAAGAATGCTGCAATAAGTATACAAGCTGGAAAAGGAGCCAAGAAGAAGAAGAATATGGAACAAAATAAAAAGGTTGAACACAACAAACAGATGAAAGTTGAGAAATTAGAAAAACTGGAAAAAGTCTTCCCAGCTAGACAGAGCTTAAAGAGGCTTCCGGATGATGTAATTGAAAATATATCAGATGTTCCAACAAGGCCACAAAAGAGAAGAAAGCTCTCAAAGAAAGAAGAGAAAATATTGCCGTCAAAATCAATGTTCAGTCCTAATAAACCATCAAATTGCCACATAGAAACGAAAGAAGCTTTTATTCCGTTAAGTTCATCCGGTGGCACAACACAATTTGAAGTTGCCAGCCTTGCAAAGATTAAGAAAAATCAGAAAAAAGTTGCGGCTGCATTATTTAGAGACCGAATGTTGAGTCGAAATCGGCGCCAGCAGGTATCCGCTTATTTAATGTATCATCAGAAGCAAAAAGCTTCTGGTAAAGATAAGTTTCCCAAGCCCACGTAAAGACCCTTTTCATATTTGATGAATACTCCTACCTTTTATCATATTTGATGAATAATAATTCGTATAGCCTGTCATTCGCCATTGTCTATTCTACTCGCTAGCACGCTTTATATTTGGAAATGTGATGTCAGTGGACACTGGAAAAAATAATCAGCGAATTTCGAAGGAAACTTTCAGGTAGGAAAATAAGTACTGAAGCAAAAAATGTCGATGTTGCTCATTTGATAACTGATATAACAGTGCCCAAGCGATTTTTTAATATTTTGCTGTGATATGTCGCTACATACAATGATCCGTTACCGCGGGCTAGTTTCAAGACCATTTTGAAAATTTGAAAAAGGTTTTCTTCAATCAAAGAAAATCCTTGGAGGTGCGCGATAAAAAGTAATTAACAATAATTGTGCCTATATATCAGACTGAAAGAGTATTTCCTTTTCGTGTAAAGCGTTGATAGCTTTTATATTTTCTAAGACTTATCCGTAACGCAAGACAACGCGATACAGGATACGTGCGATGATATTTTCAAGGAGCATTTCGAATAATCATCAATAATTCCTCGAGGATTTTATGCTTATTTGCCGAAGACAAGCGGACATTTTTTATGAACATTGTTGGCAAGACAAATATATTTTCTTCTGTCTTGCTACAAAAATTATTGTTTCGAATGAAATTTCTTCGACTATGCTACCGATCACAGTGTCCTTCCAATTTCATGTAAGAAATTACGACTTAAGTTACAAAAACACTTATTAATATGAGAATAATCCAGTGTACCGGTCCGCGTAATTGTTGGCAGAAAGATATAACCAATTTTTGTTTATCATAGTATATAAAAATGTATCGCTAGTACGTAAACTGATCCTAATTATCGTGACGGCTTGCGATAAAACTGTTAATGTTAATTCAAATGCGTTTTTTTTTACTCTGTTGTGTTTGTAATGCATTTCTCTATAATATTATAAGGTAGTTTTTCTTGTGTTCTCTTCTTTTACTCTAGGTCTGTTCGAAAGAACGAATAAATTATCGTATCATAAAAAAGTGCATTCTGATAATTAATACCTATTTTTAATTTGATCATATAATTCATTGGCCTCATATCCATTCAGAAAATCTATCCCTACTACCAATATTTTCACAATTCTTTTTTTATTTATGTTATAACTATCCGTTTATGATCCGTCAATATTGTTTGATATTTTTTTAAATTATTACAAGCTAATACCAAATTGTGCTATCATTTGTTATATATTATGTTTCCCAAAAATGTCTTAGCAATAGTTCTTATTTTTTCAACACGCCATACTTACACATAAATTGTATTGGATATGCAATTCATTCGAATGTCAGATTACTCATTAATACATTATTACTGTCATTAGTCATATCGAATATATCTGTATAACTGACATAAGCGAAGAAGCATTATTTTCATACATGTGGGCTGAGGGTATAAAAAGCTACAGCGGAAAAGTGGTATTCTTTTAAAATATAATTCACTCGTTTCAAAAAATGTAATAACACGGATTTTTTATGAGAGGATTTTTATTAGTCGATCATTTATAATATTGTTCGTACGGGATTGCTACTTTTGTACAATTTATTAGAATTTCGTACGCAATTCGATTGTTCAGATCGTAAATAATATTTCGTCATTATCTTACAATTAATGGGGCGGTATAACCACATGAACGTACCTCGCACCAAAAATCAAAGTGTCTGCGTGTACGGAACCTATGAATAGAATTGGGTTTACATGGTAATTATAATGGTAACCGTAATTACAAGTTATAACAAATAAATAATAACAAAAAGAAGAAAAAAAAACAAGAAAAATCACAACTTTTAGGTTTTCGCTCTCTTAGCATAGGCTCCTCTCTGTGTCCCTCAGCTCTTTGGGATTGACTAGACTTGTTTGTGAATTATAAACAATTAAATAAATAACGTATACGTAATACGTATTTGGAAAATCGTAGTTTATCTTAGAAGTTAGAAGGTGGTGAACAGTTCATCTTGTATGCTATTCGATCTGATTAGCTGTCGCGCAGAGCCAAACGCCTCTGCTAAACTGTCGCTGTTTGAAGCCAATTTTTGTTTTTCTTGATGATATTCTTCGTTGTATTCTTTGAGTCTATTGCCAAGAAATACTGCTCTTTCACGTTTCTTAATCATGAACTCCGTTGGCAGTAGCCACCTATTTTCATGACATTCTTCAGCACTAGGCCTTTTGCTGTAACAATAAATATTAAAATTAGAACAATCCCAATATGACTATGTTCACATATATAAAATTCATATGCACCTTGGCGTACGCTTGAATACGTGCATAAGGAATCTTGTAGCTTCCTGACTTAATTCCTTGTATAGATATTCGAACCTGTATCTAACAAATGAAATATTTTGTCTCGTCTCCTCAGCATCTTTTCCACGGAAGGGTGATATTCCTGAGAGTAGCACATAGGTCAGCACCCCCACCATCCAAATATCCGTTTGCGGATATGCTGGTTCATCGTTCAGCACTTCAGGAGCCCTATACTCAGGGTGTCCCAATTGTGGTACAATGGTGCCCAGTTTGGTTACCTTACGCGCTGAGCCCAGGTCTACCAATTTGATTTGTACAGATCTTACGGAGGCCATGACGACATTGTCTGGTTGGATGTCCAAGTGGCAGAAGCCACGCCAATGCAAATACTGCAGTGCATCTAAAATCTGTGTAACAATAGTAGCTACGCAATTTTCTGTATACTCGTGTCTACTTGAAAGATAAGTCAGGACGTTGGCACCCTGAAGTTTCTCTTGAATGAATACTGCTACCGATGATCCTGGTGTCTTATAAGCTGCTTCCAGGACGGCTATTCTTTCGTGTCTTAGAGATCTCAGTGATTCGTATTCTTTGTTGACCTGTTCCTCGATTTCTGGACGGAGTTCCAGGATCTTGGCTACGATTACTCTGTCTGTAGACTTCTCAACACCCTTGACAACGACAGAGAACTGACCGCGTGATAGTTCTGAGATGAAGCTGTACTTGTCGGTTAGTTGACCTTCGGTTGACCATTCAATTGGAGTATCTTCAAGCGAATAATTTATACGAGATTTAGCTTCTTCGACTTCAATCTCTTGTCCGGATTCTGTTAACTGTTGAAGGTGCTTCATTGCACGTGTAACTTGCACCTTCTGTGCACCTTGATCCTTTGTTTTAATCAGCTTTGTTGGAATTCCTTTCTCACTCCATCCTAAACGATTTCTGGCAGCTAGACGGAAGTTGTAGCTGGTATCTGGTTTAAGATCTCTGACTACGTAAAATTCGTGGTCTATATTACTGGCAACGTCTACCCATTCGATTGAGTCACCTTCCTTGTACTGAAGATTATAGCACAGCACTGCAGAATTGCCATCATCCTTTGGTTGTTTCCAACGTAATAGTACTTCAGTGTCTGAGACTTCACTGACCTGTGAGAAAAAAATAACATCATATCTATGTCTGCTTAGATCTTTTTAGACAATATATATACGTATTTTAAATTAAATATTGTAGTTTTATTGCTTCTTTTATACCTGAGGTGAGTCTGGAGCTGAAGGTATAGTAGCTAGTAAGACTCTAGTTCTGGCTACAGTTTGTCCAACTTTGTTCCTGGCAACGACTTTGTATATTCCCACGTCGTGTTGTCTAGCAGGATTGAAGCTCAGAATAGATCTACCTTCATCGTCTTCAGTAACTTTGATTCTGTTACCTTCCTGTATTACCAGGTCGTTCTTGAACCATTGAATAGATGGCTTAGGATTGCCTACAGCAAGACAGGCTAGCTGGGCTGGTTTATCTTCCTCAATTGGCAAAATTTGTGGTTTTTCGCGGAAGAACGGTAAATGTCCGTCCTTTTTGGTTTCCATGATAGCTTCAGCTTCGGCATAACTATCCAATCTTGTACCCAATTCATGACGTAAACGTCTTAAGGTATAAGTATCAGCTGATCCGTACTTGTTGATCCTGGCTTTGCGTTCATCATCAATTTCTTCATCCATAACGTCAGTAAATCGACGACGTTCGCGAATAATAGGTGTCTATAAAGGATCAATGAATTAGTGTATTATATTATGAATCATTTTTAATGAATAAATAATTACTTACCCTCCAATCAAAACTGTTATCATCTGTAATTGTACGCGAATATCCAGGTCCACGATTATAAGCCACTTTCATGTATTCACGTAGACGTACAGGGAAATCGGTATCACGAAGTTGTAGAAGATACGTATCAGGTCCATATTGATAGCTATAGAGAAAATTGATTTTATGAAATTAGTAACTTCTTCCCGTTATCGAAGGGTTATTTTTGTTTCTCCATAACGGGATGAAATAAAATTACTAACTGGCTCTCGTTCTTGATCACACCAATTTCCGTGTCGATTGGCTCTCTGGAGGGTACACGATTTTCCCAAGATTTTGGAGTAGGCTTAGCTCTGGGGCTGAAGCTTCTCTCTGGACTTGGTTCCGGGGTGTATCTTTGTCCTGGTGGATATACCATCTTCGAGGGATGCTCGAAGGCTCCACTTAACCTGCGTCTGCGGTACCATGTACGACATGAAGCATTGGTATACCAATCCCTAGAATCAGAGAGAACAATAATGATTATTTGGAAAATACCTCTGAGATAATCCACAGCTTACGAAACATATGAGCAACATATCAGGATTCCAAGAACGCCCCATATGATGTCGAGAATCCCACTAAGAATCATGCTGAGTTTGATTTGACGTTGACGTTGTCAAGTAGATAATCTTGTCCAAGATTCTAATGAGACTCGTTAACGTGGCAGCTGCTTAAAATAACTAATTGCCAGCGACGTAATCATCATCTATTTCTGTTGCTCGTGACACGATTCATTTTACCCCACCCTCATTATGATCATTTACATAGGTACAGATGTGTGCTCCGTCTGTTCTAAGTATTTACATAAAATTTAAAAATTCTTACCGGTAAAGTTTGTAATAATTGTTCAAGTTTTCTGATGGTATCTTGTAAGGATCGTTGAACGTCTTGTCTGCATAGTTCAGCCATGGATGACGTAGCGCTGCTTTCACGTCCATTCTACCCTCGGCCTGGTACACCAGAAGATTTTTGATGAAGTCTTTAGCGTCGTTGGAGATGTTTGACCAGCGATCATCGAATTCCCATTTTCCTTCTTTGATTCTAGTTAACGTCTCGCGATCATTTATTCCTCTAAATGGCGAGATACCCGAGAGGAGGATGTAAGTGATGATACCAACGGACCACATATCTGCGCCACATCCAACACCCTCGTTGTTAGCTACTTCCGGAGCCACGTATTCCGGCATTCCGTAAACCAAGGTCATCAATTTGCCATATGAAATCCTTCTGGCGAGGCCAAAATCGCCGATTTTCAAATCATCTCCACCAGGATGGGAAATTAGAAGATCGCCCAGCTAAAAGTATTCATCTTTGTACATAACTGCGGAATTAAAATATTTAAGAGTTATAATAATTTTAATAGATTTACAGTGAGGCCAAGGTGGGCATAGCTATTTCCATGCATGTACTCTAAACCCCATAGAAGTTGTCGTATGTATCCTGCAATTTCACTTTCTGTGTAATGGGGTTGTTTGGTAAGATTGTCTGCAAGTTCACCTCCAGCAGCTCTGGATTTTAATGGTTAAGGATCTAAAGATATTCTCCTATCGATATTAATGTTATACATCGACTTTCCTCGTGAAAGAGTTCATAGAGTAAGTTGCAAAGGATACAATTCAGTAATAAGAGTCAAAGACCTGTCAGTCTCGTAGGCATCGTGCAAACGCAGAAGTTTTCGATGATTCAAATTATTCATAACATCCATTTCATTGTACATAAATGGCCTAAGTTCTCCTCGACCGTGCATAACTTTAGCAGCATAATTTCTTCCAGTTGATCTTTCCGCAGCATGATAAGTGACTCCTTGTGTTCCACGACCTAACTCATCTCCCAAGTCATACAGATCATTGCTTGGTTTAGTACGTGCTTTGATATCACGTTTCTTTGTATACGTTCTGTAACCATATTCTTGCTCATTCTCTTCTATGTGAACCATAGCGGAGCTAGAGACAGAACCAGCTACATTTCCAGCACTCAGAGAATAAAGGCCCTCATCCTTGGAAATGGCATCGTTAATGGTGAGTATAGACGTATCAGGTTCAATAAATTGAATCTAAAAAATATATTAGTAATAAGTACAGGTCTGGAACAGTTATATAAATACAAAATGACAAATATAAATAAAATTGCAAACCTTAATTCTGGAGGAAGCTGCGAGTGGTTTCCAATCCTTGTACCATTTAAGTTCTGGATAAGGTACTCCGGTAACGCGAGCTTCAATCTTTCCAGACTTTCTAATCATGATGATAGTTTCATCAGGACGTTGAATGAAGGTTGGATATTCAGCAATTTCCAAACGGACTCTCTGTCTAGCCTCTCCATGTTCATTTGTCGCAACAGCTTCATAAATGCCAACGTCTCTATCCAGCATTCTATTGATGAAGAGAGTAGCTTGTCCATTGCGAGTATAACTCTGATCATAACGACCTCCAGATTCGATTAACTCATCATTAAAGTAATAAGCCATTTTCGGTTTTGGATAACCGTAGACAAACCAGAATAAATTACAATTATGGTTCTTCACACCATATTGTGTATCATGTTCTTGTCTGAGGAATCTTGGTGGTTGTGCATAACCATCATGGGGCGGTCTCTCAATGTCAAAGTCCTTAGGGAAGTAAGGACTGGTCTCAGGGCGGAAGTCGATACCGGGTGGCAAATAGGGGAAGAATTTAGGTGGATCTGGTTCCAATTTAGCTCTGTATGTCTGTGCGAATGGAGAAGGATCGCTTATTCCATATTTATTCTCTACGCGAATACGGAATTTGTAATCGCGGAAGGGTTCCAGATTCCGGATATCGCAGACGCAACTTCTTATACCGGAACGTGCTGTAAACCAATCGCCATCAGGTAGTTCGCACATTTCTACTTGATACGTCACAGGAACTCGTGGCCCAATTGGAATTGATGGTTTCCATGATAATGTTAGGTGTCTGTCCATCATACGACTGATTATTGGTCTGTCTGCTAAAGGCAGAGGAGATCCGGACTTCCGGAATTTATCAAAGTCTGTGTACTGATCTGCTAATGGTCTCTTGGCACGTGGTTCAAAGGCTGTTTTAAAATTGACACGTATGAGTGTAAATGCGTTATTGTATTGTAGCAAATTATAATACTCACAGTCATAAGTCATCTCAGCGTGACAGGTGTCCTCTCCGTGAGGATTGAATATTCTTAGACTATACTTTCCGACATCACCTTCATCCACGCCTGCTATGATTAGTCTAAGTAATCCATTACCCTCATTATCCATACGAATGCGATCAGAGGGCCATATTTTTTCACCATTACGGAACCATTCGAATTCTGGATCAGGGTAACCAGTAACGCAGGCAGTAAATTTGGCAGTCATTGCCTTGAAGACTTCACAGTCTCCAATTCTCTTTAAGAACGATGGAGGTTCGACCTTCTGTTTCTTCTCACTAAAAATTTGGGGCGGTGTTAAACAAAATTATGTAATTTGAAACTCATACTAAACAAAAATCCAAATTTCCGTGGTCCTTACATCTTATCAACAACGTCCAAGTTCGCTTCGCATTCAGCTTCGCCATCCTTATTAATAGCTCTACACTTGTATCGTCCAGAATCCGCAGGTGTACAATCTCTTACGTACAAACAATAAGCATCACCGTCTCTCTTGATCTTGTACTTGTCTGTATCGCCAAGAATAGGCTCATTGTTAAAGTACCAAATGATGTCTGGTCTAGGTATACCATTGATTCGAGCAGGGAACTTGGCGTCGAAGGTAGGAAGTTGTTGAAGATCAGTGAACTTCTGAGTGAAACTAGGAGGCTGGAAGACCTTCCTCACGGTTGCATTCGCACTTGTTGTATCCTCGCCCAGAGGATTAACCAATCGGCAACGATATACTCCAGCATCACTTGGTGCACTTGGATTAATTTCTAGACCGACCTTCTTTCCGTCGCAGGTCATCATTATTCTCTCGGACGGTCCCAATGCTTGACCGTCCTTTGTCCAGCTGACATCCGGAATAGGATTTCCAATGAACGGTGCACTAAGAGTCAAAGGTTGACCTTCTTCGACGGATACGTCGCGCATTGGGCTTAAGAATCCTGCTCTTTCTTGTGGTGCATCCGATTGTCCTTTTCCGGCTACCTCCAGGTTACCCTTGCTTGCTGATGTTCCTTGAGAGTTGGTGGCGATCACCTCGTATTCTCCAGCATCTTCTGGTTTGACCTTGTCGATGATGAGTGCGTGATTTCCATCGGGTTGGTCAACGATTTTTACATGCTCGCCATCTGGCACAACCTAAGTATGAACAATTTAATTGGTATTAATCAGAATACTTTTCTTTATTTTATTTAATTACAAACCTCCACTCCATTGTGCGTCCACTTAATTGCAGGCGTTGGTTTACCAATGGTTTTCACTTCCATCTTAGCTGGGAATCCTTCAACCACCGTCAAAGGCTGCAAAGTCGTCAGGAAAGCTGGTCTACGTTCTTTCTCCTCCACCTCGACCTTTGCTTTACCCGTGATTTGTCCAAGTTTGTTGGACACTACCAGAGAATAGGTACCAGCATCTTCTGGACGAACTTTGTCTATAGATAATCCAATCAAACCATTCGGCTCGTTGACAAAGTTTATTTCTTTGGTGGGTCTTATCGGCACACCATCCTTGAACCATTGGATTTGAGGATTTGGAAAAGCTACTACTTGAGCTTCCAGTTTCAATGGCTGACCAACGACAGCCTTTGCATCTTCCAATGATTTCGAGAAAGACGGTCTTCTTGGTTCGGCTGTAGAAATAAATGATGAAACCATTTTATAATTACTAGATATCCTAGCTGTAATTTTTCATCAAGGTTTCATCACTGAAAAGCTTACGTGTAACGGCTACTGCGCAAAGTGCTGAATTTTCTCCATTTGGATTCGAAGCAACGAGCTTGTAAGCTCCAGAATCAGTCGGTTTGATCTTATCGATGGTAAGTTTAACAGTGCCATCAGGAAGAGCTTCTATTTTCACACGACCATCAGGTTTGATTTCTTCTCCATCCTTGAACCATTTGACACTTGGAATTGGACTGCCATCCAGTTTGGCTTTAAGCTCGAGTGGTTCACCCTCATCGACATCAGCCGATCTAGGCAGTGCTCGACTGAATGATGGCGCTGAACGTATCATGTTTAGTTTACTGGAAGTCTCGACCATGCCAGACATATTGCTAGCTACGCAAGTTATCTTAGCGACATCATCAGGTGTGAAATTCTTTATAGTAAGACTACTAACGACCTGGCCTTCTACAAAGGTCTCAATAACGTAGTGCTCGGAATTGGTGATCTCCACATCATTTTTAAGCCACTTGATATTAGGTTTAGGAAGTCCGTTCACACGAACCTTCAGTTCAACATCTTCCCGATCCTTTACCGTTTGATCAGTCAAACCCTTGACAAAGCTCGGCGCTTCCGCTAAAATTAAGGAAATAAATAATTAGATATTTACTGAAGCTGTTTTATATGCGGCAAATAAAGAAGTCACTCACAGTGTATTTTAAGCTGGGCTTGAGCACTGGTTACACCCTCAGAATTAGACGCTGTGATTTTGTAAGTACCGACGTCATCCAATCTAACGTCTTTAATGATCAATTTGTACTTGTTGTTCTTTGCATCTTCTACTGACGCGAAACGACTGTCATTCTTTAGATTCTTGCCATCTTTTTCCCACATAATGATCGGCTTTGGATTGGCTTTGATTACAACTTCCCATTGAGTTAATTCTTGTGGTGCAGCATTTATATCCTTAAATTCTTCAATCTCAGGTCGTATCAAAAGATCCAAGTGGGCCTGTAAATTTATATAAGAGATAACAAATTCATGTTCATAAATATGCCTCAAGACAGTTTTTAATAACTTACACTAGCTTCATCTTCACCCCACTTATTCTTCGCTTTAAGAGTATATTCTCCAATATCAGCAACATCACTTTGTGGTATAGTAAGTGTCAGAGTACACTCATTCAGTCCATCTTCAATTGGATTAGATTCCAGCTTCAATTTGATTCGCGCATCGTCAGCAGGAATCTCCTCGCCATTATGATACCTTTATAATGTATAATAATATTAAAATCAAATTATTAATTTTACTCAGTCAGTTAACACGTTCCGTGCCGCGTGGCTGCGTATACGCCCCACGCTGCCTGTATGAAAACTAACAAAAAAAAATATCCGGCACGGAATGTGTTAAAGACACATTTTCTAATGTCTTACCAAGCAACCTGTGGAATAGGATCGGCAGTGATGACTGCCTTAAATTCAACTGGTTCATTCTTAATGATGTTGGCATCCTCTAAACTTTTGACGAATCTTGGTTTTCTGTACTCCGAAGCAGAAGCTACAGTCAGGTTTGCCTCCAGGACTTTCTGACCCAGTTTGTTGCTCAGGATGCATTTGTAAATACCGGAGTCGTCCACCTGAGCGTTGGCAATAGCCAACTGGAAGAAATCTCCATTGTGGGTGATCTTGAGACGATCTGTATTCTTAATCGGCTTTCCATCCTTAAACCATTTGGCTTCAGGTTTTGGTTGACCAGTTGCCTTAATCTCGAATGTGGTACTCTGCGCCTCGTAGATCATTCGATCTTCAAGATCGGAGCTCAAGATTTCCGGCGATGCTGAGTGGAGAAAAGATTATTTATGCAAAATCAAAGGAATTTACATAATTTTACAAAAAAAACTTGTACAGTTGATCAGTAAAATTTCTTAATGATCTTGTTTAGAAGCGCAGTATAATCAATTCTGCATGCTATTTACAACAAATTTATCAGCGTATATTCGCTCAATGATCTTGCACTTTTTCTTCCTATTGATTGCTTTTTTTTCCTTATGTACAACAACATTAGCCAGCCACTTACCTTTCTGAGAAATTGAATGAACTTCCAGGGTGATTGACCAACTTCGTGTAACATGCAAGCCATTCGCATTTCATTTTATATAATAAGCGTGGTAATGTGCAATTTGTATTTGATCTTTGTGTTTTGTAATACACATTGATTTGTATTCTCAGCATATGTAAGTCCTATCAAATGGAGTCAAAGAAGCAAGCGAGGAATCTCCCTTCATAGAAAGCAGTATTCAATGCAATAAATACTCGAGATTCTCGAAATGCTCAGTATCATGCATGAAATGGATAAAAAGCTTCTGTACGGAGATGAGCGAAACAGGATGTAAAGCACATAATTAAATTCTCTCGCTATTCCTTAAACTAAAATTAATCTTACTAATTCTTTCTATACGTATAAATCACGCGATGAACAATCATAGAATCCCATAAGACATCTATTACACGTGTCATGCGAAGCATAAAATGGATTACAGATAAAATGGCTACGTGATAGTATAATGACAGGATATTTGATGATATTAAAAAAAAACAGACACTACATTACAAAAATGCTAAAAAATCAGTTATACGTGATTTTTAAGAATAGCGTATCGTTGCGAGACAATACCTCTCAAACAGTGTCACAAAGGTACAACATTATTATATACATTTATTAAAAAGATCAATTAACGTCATAATCATTCGGTAATTTCCACTGTCGTTTCCTCGCTATAGTTGGAAGATTTTTTGAATATGTCAAGGTAATTTCTATTACCACGAGTACCTATTCCCTGACCTTACCTGATTTTCTTCTCTCGCCTTCCTTATCGAGGATATCACCAAGGACACTGCGTTGCTGTCTAACACGATTCAAGAGCGCCTCCATTTCTTCGTCAACTTCTTCGTCCATCTCTTTGAGTCCCTTCTGCGTGTTCTCCATCAATACTTCCTTCTGGATCGGTGTGATCGGCTCGCTGGAGTCTAATCGTTCTAATTTCGAGCTTTGTCTCGAGAGCTTGCTCATCTCTAAAACGGGTGTCTGAGGTTGTGAGACTTCAGTAACTTCCGGTTCCTTCTCATCAAGCGATTCCTCAATAGATCGTTCCTCGATGATGGTCTCTGTGAGTCTCATGGCCCTCTGAGGCCTAAAGTCATCCATGATTCGTTCTTCAATGATCTTAGCAGTGAAGGTCTCTTCGTAGGATCCATTAATAAGTTTCTGTGCCTCCCAAAGATCGGCATTGTTAATATCGTCTGCGCTTACGTCACGGGATATTCCTTTAAGGGTGGACTCATCATCAGAAACGGAAACGATGGAGACTCCACGATTGACACTGAGTCTTCCACGGTTTTCTTCACCCTCAGAGAATTCCTCGATCAAAACACCGTTTTGTGCTCTCTGACTGTTATCGTCTTGTATCGTGTAACTGTACGAGCCGATCTCTTCTACCTGAGGTCCTTCGGAGCTCAGCTCCTGGCACTCGACCTTAGTTGTTGTCATCTTGCTAATAGAGTGCCTCTCGTCAGGACCTGTGAAGGGTCTGCCTATCACAATCCCAGTCTAGGACACAACCTCACTACTATAATCTAACAGGCAATGCAATCCTCGAAAGACATGGTACACGCAACTACAGAGAATGATCGATCGACTTCAGAGTAGATCGATATACGTGGACAGTCAGGAATATGAAGTAGAAGTGATAGTAGAAGAAGTGGAAGAAGTAGAAGAATAGGAAGCGTCTGTACATCGCAGGAAGGAACACGTGTCCTGGTTAACTAGCTATTAGACAGAGCTTGCGCGGTGTAACAATGATTGTGTATATACATTGTGTATCAATATTTTTATCATACGGACCATGACGATTCCACAATTCACAAGAATATTTGTATTCTAGTAATCATTGTGTATATATATTGTTACTTTGTGTATGAGAAATTTGAATTATGGAATATGTCAGGATGCTGTGTTATTATCTGTGAGTAAGTATATGGTGTTTAGTGTGTTCAATCTACGCCATTACCTGAGAGCATAGCTTCGTGGGTGGTCGTGGAAGCCACGGAGATGGTAATCGTGTCTCCTTCACCTCGAGTTATTTGGATGCTTTGTTTCTCCAGTAAGATCCGACCTGAATGTATATTAATCATCGGCTAAAACTACCTCTACACTATTCTACTGTGTGTTAGCCATTTGATATGAATATTTTCCTTGTTTACGTTCTGCCAATACAATCGGTTTAAATTTATCTTGCCTTTATCAGTTTGCGGATGCAGGTTGTTTTACCGTTTCTTCATTTAATTCACACACGTGTGTGCTATTTTATGTACAGCATTGTTTTTTGTTTTATTATGTTTTTAGTCACGCATTGCAACTGATACGCGTTCGCATTTCTATTTACATTCTTGTTCAGTACGAACGTACCAGTCGCCCATGGTTTTCATGCATTCGTAATACTGTCGATCTTGCCGAATCGTTTTCTAGGATCGCTTTACCTTCGGATTCGAATTCTTCGGCGTGTTGGGTCGCTGGTCCAGCATCTGTCTTGGTCATCTTCTTCGGCGTTACCTCATCCTCGTCTATCTCTACATTTTCAGCCGTTTCCTTCCTCAGTTCTTTCTTTTCCTCGACAATCTCTTCGGTCTTTGCTGAGGAAGTACAAGTCGTCTAATGGGCTTGTTTTCTTTTATACATGCTACCTATGGGATTCTAGTCACTATATGGGTGGGCCAAGTGAGAAACATGGTTGATGAACTAATGACGTAACATCAAGTAACATAGAGTATAACTGGCAACATGAATTAACGCATAACATAAAATAAGGCCTGATAGGTAACAAAACTAATGGTAATTAAGATAACGTAGGTGTATGACGTTTTTTATATATAAAAAAGGCCAAACAGTGGGTAACGCAAAAAAGAAAAAGGCGAAACATGTTGTAATGGGGTAAAACAAAAAGAAAAAAAACCAAACTGAACAAACGTGTCACTGCAACTTTTGATCTATATGTGTATGTGGGAATGATGAAGCTTTAAGTCGGGACACAGAAGCTTTTAGAAAAAGAATTCCAAAAGTTGGTGAACACCAGCAGTCAAAATGAAAATATATGGCGACTGTCTGTAAATCTTTGAGAAGGGTCTAGGCTTCGTGGAAAGCAATATAAAAAGGGCGTCCTTTACTTCTGTACTTACTGGCCGCTGATTAAAAAAATGATGCTTTACCATCGTTGATTCCCGGAAAAAGATTCTTATGCACGTTAGGCCCTTCTGATATGGATTCCACTGGTAAACGTCGTTCATCGTACTCAGACTATAAACTTGTACTCCAGGTGGGTTTTTGTATTTGACACATATTTGTTGGGTAATATGGAATGTTTTGCTTCTCACAGAAAAACTTAGTATATTTATGCCGTTAAACGTCAATTACCAGTGGATCACATACAGACCCAAATAGATAACGGTAGATCTTTGATAAGAAATGATTATTCTTACTCAGTACGGTGACCTTGCTCTTGCTGCTCACGGAACCCATCGCATTCTCGGCACGGACCTCATAGACACCACCATCAGATCCTTTGACGAGAGTAAGAGTAAGGTCGTAGCTTTCCCTACGTTGAGAATCCCTGGTGATCTTGATTTTAGCGTCAGCTGACACCTCCTGTCCATCCTTGAACCATTTAACTTCCGGTTCCGGTGTGCCGGATACTTCAACCTTCAACTGCAGCGTTTCACCCTCCTTGACTTTTTGGTCCGTCAATTTCTTCAGGATCTTTGGCTTCGAATTCACCGTGAACGAGGAACTGCTTTCACTCTCACCAAATTCATTTTTCACCTTACAAGTATATTTGCCAGATAGTTCGGTTTTAACTTCTTTAATGATTAGTTTGTAATTATCCCCCTCTTCAATGCGCGTGTATTCCTTGCGCGTTTCTGTTATCTCCACATCCCCGAGGAACCACTGAACATTGGGTTTTGGGAATCCTTCAATTTCTACTACGAATTCAATGTTCAATTCACCTTCATTAGCAGTTATGTCTTTTAGTTTGGTCTTGAACCGTGGCGCACTGCGAACCTTGACCTTAGTCTCATCCACACTGGTGCCATACTTGTTCTTCACTTCGGTTTTGTAGGTTGAGGCGTCAGTACTAACGGCTCCAGTGATCTTCAGCATATATTTTTGACCGTCCTGATCGATCTTGATATGATCATTTTCTACGATTACTTCGGTATCCTTAAACCACGTGACAGTTGGTTCAGGATCAGCATCGACTTCAATGACCAGAGTGAGGCTATCACCTTCATTGATTACTTTGGGCTCACCTAATTTCTTTGTGATCCTAGGAGCACATGTGACGTTTACGTTCCAGTGTTCAGAGGTTTGACTGATCTCGTTCTTGGCAACGATTGAGTACGATCCAGAGTCTTCGATCCTGGCACCCTTGATAACGAGATTGTAAGTATCGTTCTCTTCTTTTATGATCTTGATCCTCTCTGACTCTGTGATCAGTTGGCCGTCTTTGTAGAACTTGACATCTGGAGTAGGTGAACCTTGTACTTGTATCGAGGTCTTGATTGTTTCCTCGACACTGGCCGTGATGTCGGATACCTTCTTAGTGATCTTTGGTGCGGATTTAACGATCAATTCAATCTGGGTACTGTCCTCACCTAATTCGTTCTTAGCCCTGATCGTGTAAGTACCGGCATCTTGAGCAGTAACATTTTTGATAACCAAAGATAGAGACTCTTCGTCTTCCCACAGGTACTTGATCCGTCCACCAGCTACAATTTCATGTCCATCCTTGGACCAGTTGATATCTGGTTTTGGGAATCCTTTAACTTGAAGATCAAGCATTGCCGATCCACCAACACTGACTTCCGACTGTTTGAATTCTGTTTGTAGACTAGGTTTGATTGGTTCCTTCATTAGTTGGTTTACAGAACCTTGAACAGTCAGTTCAGCACTGCAACTAATATTTCCGGTACTGGTTTGTGCGACGCATGTGTACAACCCAGCATCTTCCGGTTTAACATGTTGAAAGACTAGAGCCAAGGTATCCTCGCTGTCTTTGAACAGTACTTTGAACCTCTCTTCAGGATCAAAAGGTTGTCCGTCTCTGAGCCACATGAACTGAGGCTCTTCGCCAGGTTCCAAAAGACCTTCCGGAAGTCCGGCGAAGATGCTCTTTTCGTCGGTGACCGTCACCGTAGCTTCACAGGAAGCTTCACCGAACCTGTTCATAGCCGTGCATGAATATTTTCCAGCGTCGCACTTATGCACATCAGCTATAACCAGCTCGTAAAAACCTTTCTCAGCTTTGTCGGTGACAATCTTAATGCGTTCGTTCTTCGAGTCGATAAGGACATTGTCCTTGTAGCTGAGTATAAGAATAAGTTATTTTATTATACAATTTTATAACTTCAAGATGAAAGCCCATTTATATATACTTACAATTTTAATTCAGGGTTCGGATCTCCCTTAACTTTGATCATGAAACGTAGGTAAGTATTCTCCAGGAGTTCTGTGTCCTTAAGACGGACCAAGAAAATGGGAGAGTTGGCCTCAGCCCTGGCTTTTCGTTCCTCGGCTGTTACTGTGACAATTTTTTTATTTTTTGAAAAATTATGGTAATCGTTTTCTTAATTTATAATAGCATTCATAAACTACTTACATTCCTGCACAATCAGTTGTGCAGTGCAAGTTGCTTGACCATCACCGTTTACGGCTCTTGCAATATAAATACCGGAATCGGATTCCAGGACATTTTGAATTTGGAGTTTGAATAAGTTTTCATTGCTGCTCGTTACTACTCTGTCTGCCAATTTGTCGTCCAAGGGTTTATTATCCTTCAGCCATTGCATATTAGTGGACGAGTCGACGGATTTCAAAGAGCATTCGAAGGATGCACTTTCTCCAGCTGTGGGAAATAAATTAATTTGGGTTAATTAAACAATATTTTTCTGAGCGTAAATAAAATGATACGTCGATTAGGTAATCGACACTGCTCCTCCTGAAGAGAGGAAACACTATTGTGGCTTTATGTATTTTCATAAGTTTTGTCGATACGCTTAATGACAATCCCAACAAAATATGTTTATACGTTTTTGGGAAGAGAGCATCCAAATTTTGATTTAAACGTTGTTTGTTTGTGTTTTAAAATGTTATACATCTTACACAAATTGTCTGTTATAAATATCATTGTTATCGTATTCACAAGATCGAATATTTAAGTCTTGCGGAATAACATGGCGCTGATTCCATACAACATATATTCCAAAGTTTCGTAAATTTCATCGTCGAAGTATTGTACAGAATTTATTTGTTTACTATTTGATGTGTCATGTATTTCTTTCCCCTAAAGATCCAGCAACAAGGAAGAATTTACTTGAACTCAACGTTTATCACTGACTTTGAAATATACATCGTCATTATGTGTTAACAACGAAGCATATTATGTGTAATACATATTTTTAAGTCTTTCTTCTAGACTGATCTAGGGATACACTTCTAGGTGGGCTAAAAATTCTGGGGTGGGGGTTTCATTTGAGGAACTGTGTACGTGTTTGTAAAAACAAATGCTTGAAATTCTTCCAAAGATATGAAAAATTTGTGTGAAAAAAAATAATAAAAAACCAAAAATGGAAAAAACCTCATTTTTAGTACGTGAGTCTTGTAAACTTCAAAAATTTGTTAAAAATTCGTCACCAGTATGTATGGATATGTGTGTGAGTGCGTATATCAGACTACCCAGTTCTAACGCACTAGTTTAATTTGACAACTGTCACAGAATTGTCTTAAGGGGTTATTACTAGTTGTAGGGGACAAAATAACGACATTTTCTCGATTTTTTTTTGGTAGCATAATAAATATTTATTTTAAAACTGTGAATTATATATATTAGTACATGTTTTCATGTACTTGTTCAATTTTTTTTATTAAAAAATATTTAAAAATAACGGAACTGCAGCTGTATTTCGGCCGCGCCTTTTTTTGGACATCACTTGCGGTGGTCACGATTACTAAAAAACTATTAATCCGAGCGATCCCAAATTTATAGCACTTATTTATCATGATAATAGCTAGTCCCTGAACGAAGGATTTGTCAAAATTTTAATTTTTAAACAAATACGACAATTTTAACGGAAAACCCATTGTTTTAACGTGCTAAATATTCGGTGTTTTTGGTGTAAAAAAAATTTGTTTAAAAAAAATTGGAAATCCTTCGTTCAGGGACTCTAGCTATTATCATGATAAATAAGTGCTATAAATTTGGGATCGCTCGGATTAATACTTTTTTAGTAATCGTGACCACCGCAAAGGTGTTTTTCAAGAAACACGATTCTGAGATAATCGCGTTTAAAGATTCAAGTTTGTTTCTTTGCTATTTAAAATTATTTTTTTTTACTTACACCGAATCGTCGATTCCAGGGCTATATAGTATTCCTTCTGCATCTGCTGCAACCTCTAAAACATCGATTTGATGCTGCCTTCGAGCCATTCTACCTTCTTTTGTGGCTGATTGCGCGCGCTGCTCGGCAATAGCAAATTGCGGTTTTCGGATTAAAATGTTGTTTTCGCTTTTTTGATCAAGAGACTCGGTCGAGTCTCGCGCCAAGTACAGGCAACCGGATGTACAGGGCACGGCCCGCCGAGTCTCTTTACCCGAGTCAACTCTTGTACCTGTGTTTGGAATCAAATATCTTATGA